>CM030359.1:253604712-253739712 GCA_017893485.1 Hemerocallis citrina
AAAAGTATAGTACGTGCACATTTTTGTAATATCCTATTCTTTCTTTTGACCACTCCATTTTGTGGTGAAACTCTAGGAAATGCAAACGAATGTGTTATACCATTCTTGTTGCAATATTCTGAAAACGTTTCATTCTCAAATTCTCCACCATGTTCACTTCTAATAGTGATTATGGTTAGAGATTATTTATTTTGAATTCGTTTACAAAAATTTACAAATTCTTCAAAATCATCATATTTAAGTTTTAAAAAGTAAACCCATGTAAATCTTGAAAAATCATCTACTAAAACAAATACATTACTACTTTTATTTAAAGAAGCGACTCTAGTAGGACCAAATAAATCCATATGGATTAATTCGAGAGGCCTACAAGTAGAAATCATTTCTTTTGTCTTAAAAGTAGATTTGACTTGTTTTCCTAGTTGACATGAATCACATAACTTATCTTTCTTAAAAGATAGTCTTGGCAGTCCTTTAACTAGGTTGTACTTAGACAATTTAGCAATATTTTTCATATTCACATGGCCAAATTTCTTATGCCAAAGTCAAGAATCATTGTTAGAAGTTACTAAACAAAAATCATTAGAGAATTCATTAGTTTTTAAACATAATTCATAGATGTTGTTTTTCCTAAATCCTTGAAAAATTACATTTTGCATGAAAGAATCATAAATTAAACATGCATCTTTTTCAAAAATAATTTTATATCCCTTATCACATAATTGGCTAATACTTAACAAATTATGCTTCAGACCACTAACAAGAAAAACTTCTTCTATAGTAGGGATAGTGTTCTTACCAACCATGCCTATTCCAATAACTTTCCCTTTGTTTTTGTCACCGAATGTGACTGTTCCTCCATCTATTTATTGTATGGAAGAAAGAAGGTTAGCATGACATGTCATATGCTTGGAGCATCCGCTGTCAAGTATCCAACATTCTCTTTTAAGGTACCTATAAAATAATCATTGTGAATACCCTTTTCATTGGGTCCGAAAGGGATTAGTTTTTGGAAAACCAAACCCAAAGTGAGTTTGATTTACCACCAAAAGCAGGAATATAATTAACAGACTTAAATATATTAAGAACATAAGAATTTATATAAGTAATTCTATCGTTTAGATTCAGATTGACTGGAACCCAAATATTCTTACTCTGTCCTGTCGACTTTATTGTACCTTTCAGTCGACTGTTATGAGAAGTCAGTTGACTAGGAGGTGAAATAGGTCGACTTATCTGAGGATTTCGTCTCTTTGAATAAGAATCCAAACTTCTAGACAGATGACTGAAATTAGGGTTCAGTCGACTGGTCTGAACTACAGAATTATTACTTTCATGGAAAACAACAATTTTTGGTTTCTCAAAAAACTCATATAATTTGTTCTTAACACTAAAAATAGAATCAATTTTATTACTACTAGTATTCTTAGAAATTAACATGATGTTTGTCAAGAGACTTTTGAAAACCAAGTCCAAATCTCTTATTGGATTGAACTTGATTTTGGAGAACTTCATTTAAATTCTCCTTTTCTTTGTTAAACTTAGATACATTCTTGGATATCTCTTCATAATTTTTCTTAAGAGATACAAGATCTATATCCAAATTAGAAAGTCGAGAATTTAATGACTTGATGACTTGAATATTTAAGTTAAGATTCTCTTGAGAAAGTGTTTGATTGACTTTCTCTAAGTTTTTAACTCTAATTTTCTCCTTCTTGAGTTCTTGAAAAACCTCATTGAAAGCATCAATAAGTCATTTGAATCAAAGTTATCACTTACTTCATTTTGTGTGGCCATGAAGCATACATTCGCAACTTCGTTTAACTCCTCATTCTCTTCTTCCAATGAAGAGTCACTAACGTCCTAAGTTGCTTGATATGCCTTCTTGTTCTTCATATACTTGTTCTTTATGTACTTATCCTTCTTGAAGTTAGGAGCCTTTCCTTTTGATTTCACATTTTCTAATGGGCAATCCTTCTTCATATGACGTGTTTTGTTACACTTGAAACAAGTGGAAAGTTCATTAGTATCTTTAAATTTGGAAGTAAATTTACCTTTTCTAAGAAACTTCTTGAACTTTCTAGTGAACATGGCTATCTCTTCTTCATCTTCTTCATCATCTTCGGAGTTTGACATGGCCTTGAAAGCGAGTGTCTTCTTCTTTGCTTGTTGAGGTTCTAGATCCTTCTTCCGTTCTTCAGGTTGTACTTCATATGCCATAAGATTTCCATAAGATTCTCAAAGAAAGTTGTGTTAAATCGTTGGATTCTTCTATGGCGGTGGTCTTCTTCTCCCATTCGGGGGTTAGGGCACGAAGAACTTTTCTCACCATTTCTACTTGAGTGTACATTTTTCCAAGAGCCACAAGAGAATTTGTAATGTCCGTGAACCGTGTTATCATATCTGACACATTCTCGTTCTCCTTCATACAGAATATCTCGAACCTGTGAACAAGAACAAATATCTTAGATTCTTTAACTTTATTAGTACCTTCATGAGTTACCTCGAGTGTATACCATATTTGATACGTCGTTGTTGCATTGGACACATGATTGAACTCCTCTTTGGTAAGAGCACAGAATAGAGCATTCATCGCCTTTGCATTGTTCATTGTATTGTCCTTCATTTCATCGTTCCATTGTGCATAAGGAATTGTAGGAGCGGTGTATTCTGTTTCAGTCATGTTCCATATCTCATAGTTGATGGACTGAAGGTAGATTTTCATTCTACACTTCCAATAGTTGTAATTTGCTCCATCGAATAGGGGTGGCCTTTGTGTGGATTGGCCTTCATGGTATTGGTTTGCATTTGAAGTAGATGCCATTGCACTCAACCACGCTCTGATACCAAGTGTAGGATCCTGTAGGCAAGGCAAATAACACTAGAGGGTGGTGAATAGTGTTGTATAAAAATAATTAAGAACTTGAACTTTTCGTACTGTCCAGTCGACTGAAAAATAAAGTACAGTCGACTGGAGCGTCAGAAAAGAAGAGTATTTTATACAAGTCTGATTAGTCGACTTATAGCGGAAATTCAGTTGACTTACCAGACAAGTTTACAAATAAAACATAGAAAAATAGAAATGCAAGTTGAGAAAATACAACCACCACAGAGAGTCAAACACAGAGTACATAGCGATGTATCCTGGTTCGGTCCTCCCAACCTACGTCCAGTCCCCAAGCAACCCACTTAAGATTTTTCACTATTCTTGAAAATGGACAAGAATACCCTACGACATTTTGACAACAACTATGTCAAACCCGTAGACCTCTCTCACCACTAGAGAAAGCAAACCCACTCTACACCCAAGAGTGAAAAACTGACTCTACAACTAAGATCCCTACTCTCCAGCCGAGAGGACCACTCCCACAACCCGAGAGTGAAGAACAACAACAAAAGGAGTTTACAATAACCTAAAGCCTTGTTTGTGATTTGTGCTTTTGTATAGTAGCTATTAGGTTAACTTCTGAAATCAGTCTAAAACGAATTCGATGTTATACTAGACTGAATTTTAGAGAATCAAGACTTAGAGAATTTGTATGTTTTTGAAATTCTTGTTCTTCTAAAAAACAAAAGCTTGAAACTTAAAGAAAAATGCTTGGAACTTTTGTAAAGTGATTCCTATACTCTATTTATAGAGTAAGGATCAGAGGGACATTGTAAAACAGTTCCCTAAATCGTATTAAAACAGATAGAAAAGGATTTGAATTTGAAAAACAAGTTTTAAATTCAGAAAACTGTCGAAATGACTTGAACAGTCGACTGGGTTGCCATAATAAGTCGACTGGCCAAAGCTTGTATGAGTTCAGACAGTTTCGTACTATGACAGTCGACTGGTTCCAAGGAACGGTCGAGTGGTACTCAACAGCTGAACTAATTCAAGTTTGTTTCGATCTTTTAATTTTGTAAAACACTCAGTTATTAAAAGATATGTGTGAGTGTGTGTGTGATAAGGCTATTACAAGTTTCTAAGACTCAAAGAATAAAAAATACAATATTACAAGTCACTTTTTACAAAACATTTGAAGCACTTGAATCTTATCTTGAACTTGAGTCTTTGACTTGAGCTTGAGCCTTTGTCTTTATGTCTTGAAGCTTGCTTGATCAATTCTTCTTGAAAGCTTCATTAGATTGTTTTGCCCTTGTGTATTTTACCATGGTATTGACTTTGATACATCCTGCAAGATATATGTAATAGAACAACTTTGTATTGTATATATGTAATAGAACAACTTTGATACACCTAAGTGTCAAAACCAAGAATCAACAAATGTCCTTAATAGGGCCATTCTGTAAAAACTATGGTCAGATAAAAATGTCAATTATTCGCATGTGAAAGTTTTTTGTTGTATTGCATATTCACTAATTGACAGGGAAGAATGAAAGAAGCTAGATTCGAAATCCAGAAAGTGTGTACTCATTGGCTACGGCGGCGATTAGTATGATTACAGACTTTGAAATTTTGTGGATAACAAGGTCATTCGCAGTAGGAATGTAGTGTTCAATGAAGAGGTCTTATACAAGGAAATGCACACAGGTCAAGACAGTACAACTAGTTCATAGTCAGATTTTGGTTCAGACTCAGATTCAGATTCTGATTCTAAAGGCGGCTCTAGTGGTGGGGGCCCTACAGTGCAGCAGCAGGTACAGGTACCACAGGCAGCACAGGAGGCTCATGATGAACCTATTGGGAATGAGTAGGTTATCCAAGACAAATAGGTACAACCGGAGCAGTTCAGGGAACCGGTATTCACATTGAGGAGATCGATACAGGAGAGAAGGCCAGCCAAGATATTTGATCCATCAACTAGTATTGTTCAAGAGCATATTCTATACACAAATTTAGGAGAGCCGAGGCTTTGAAGGATGAGGCTCGAATTCAGTGGGAGTTAGCCATGAGGGACGAGATGAACTCTTTGGAATATAACCAAACTTGGATGTTAACAAAGTTACTTGCAGGGAAACGCGCTCTGATGAACAAATGGATTTTCATATTCAAAAATGAGGCAGATGGTAGTAAGAGGTATAAGGCGAGGCATGTTGTGAAAGGATTCTCTCAAAGAGAAGGGGTTGATTACAGTGAGATCTTTGCACCGCTTGTGAAAATGGATTCAATCAGGGTTCTGCTTAATATTATGGCAGTTGAAGACTTACACTTAGAGCAGTTGGATGTGAAAACAGCATTTCTCTCTGGTGATGTCGAAGAAGAGCTGTACATGAGACAACCCACAGGTTTTGAAGCTAAAGGGAAAGAAGACATGATGTGTCGACTAAAGAAGACTCTTTATGGGCTCAAACAAGCACCACGGCAATGATACTTGAAGTTTTATTGAATTATGAGAGGAAAATGCTTCGATAGATGCGAAACAGATCATTGTCTGTATGTTCGTGGATATGGGGACAATGTATAGTTACTTTGTCATTGTATGTGGACGACATGTTGTTAGCAGGTTCATGCATGGAGAAGATCAAGGAAATGAAAAAGGCGCTAGCTTCGGAGTTTTCAATGAAGAACTTGGGTGAAGCAAAGAAAATCCTCGGTACGAAGATTAGTAGAGACAGGAAAAGTAAGAAGCTTTGGTTATCACAAGCGGACTACGTGAAGGTGTTGAAGAGATTCAATATGGATAACACGAGGCCAGTCACTTGTCCCTTAGCTGCTCACTTCAAGTTATCGATGGATTTGTGTCCTAAAACAGAGGCAGAGATGGAGAAAATAGCTCTTATTTCTTATGTCTTAGCCGTTAGGAGTTTGATATATGCGATGATGTCTACAAGACCAGACATCACACAAGCAGTGTGAGTTGTCAGCCATTAAATAAAGAATCCAGGTAAACAATATTGGGATGCAGTGAAGTGGATTCTCAGATATCTTGCAGGTACTTCAGATTATTCTCTTTGTTTTGGGGGAGATTCTTTGCATATACATGGTTATGTAGATGGAAATTTTTTGGCCGATCATGATGGTTGCAGAAATATTACAGGGTATGTATTTATAGTTGGAGGTACAGCTGTTAGTGGAGCTTCGCAGATACAAAAGGTTGTAGCACAGTCAACCACAGAGTCAGAGTATATGACACTTACAGAGGCAACGAAAGACATGTTGTGAATTTCTGAGCTTATGAACAGTTGGGCAGATAGCAACCCAAAGGTGAGCTATTGCGTGACAATCAAAGTGCAGTTTTCTTGGCGAAAAACTCGACATATCACTCTAGGACTCGACACATTCAAATGAGGTATCATTTTATTGGAATGGCGGTTGAGAAAAAATGGTTGAAGCTATCTAAGATTCTTTGCACTAAGAATCCGGTGGACATGCTCACAAAGGTAATGGGTAGCAGAAAGCATCAATTCTGCTATACTGCTATATGATTGTCTTCAGGTTAATTGATGAGGAGACTCGCAGAGGCACAAGCCTAGACTAGGCCAATAGAAGAATGAAGAACATGTTAGAGACTTCGTGTATACACCTTGGGGGTGAGTTCTTGAGAGATTTGTAAATTTGCTCTTCATATTTACAGTGAAAATCATAGAAATGCCTCTGCGCGGGAAAGTAGCCATTGCATTGAGTGAACCTCAAAAAAATCTTATGTGTTCCTGTGTAATTGTTTTTGTTCTCTTGCTTTTGATTCTATTATCTTGCGCATCTAGTTTGTGAGTTATTACATAGAACTCAACAAATATATCTCAAACTGCCTTTATGACATTGAAGGTAAGAGACCGGCAAAAGATACTGACTTCGTGAATTTCGGTAATTGTCAATATATCATACGGAGTTCCGGAATCAAGATCCCTCACTTTATGTGGGAGACAGAGGTGTTATCTCACAAGGTCAACTCATCTTGTACATGGTATTGCAGTTTTCAATTCCTAAAAATTTACTCCACCAGCACATCAGCATATTGTTTCTTGATTTGTTTTTTTTTAAAATGTTTTCTTTTGTAGAAATTGCTATAATTTTAGTGCAAAGAAACAATAATTGACTTGCTATATTGCAGCCCTTATACTTTTAACAGAAAACTTGAAATTAAAGTTCAGCATGGTTTTTTTTTTTAGAATAACAAGATATAGAACTATTGTTACAGGTATTTACAATTATTTTGGCCACATTTTGATGGAATAAAACCACAGTGAAGAGAGCGAAGAACTATTCAATTGTGAACCTTCCCACCTATTCTTTTGAATCATTTTGTTACACTATAAGTTGTAAAGGTCATGTTTCTGATACATAGGCTTGAGAATCATGTTATATAATAACCCAGCAGAAATCATGTAATATGTAACCCACATCCCCATTTACAAGCAATCATGTAAAATGCAACCATCACATTTACTAATCTCCTGGATGTTTTGACTGTATGAAGTTCAAGCACTGCCATTTGCTCCATAATCGAATAACTTGTATTCTATATGAATCAGTAATAAACATGGTTTCTTCATCAAAATTCGCAACAAAAGTAGCGACGGCATCAAAAACTAAAAAAACTTTGAAGCGACGACAGGTTCTTATTCCAAAATTAACAATAATACATTGCAAGGAAACTTCTCCCAACATGCAAGTATCTATGGATATATAGGACTGTATGACCCTTCAGGAAACTTCTACAAAGAGCTTTTAAAGTAGACATGCAAGTTCTGGTGCGAGCAAATAGAATTAGAAGGCAGATCCGCCGCCTTTGGTTTTCCCGAGTAAAATATCCTTGGCTTCGTTGATTTTTGAAGCTAAGTAATGGCTTCCTCCAGCATCTGGATGGTTTGCGACCATCACCTTTTTGTGCGCTTCTTTAACCTTGTCTGGAGGGGCACTCTCCCTATTCAGTAGCGGAAACAAGTGTCAAATTGGAATTGTTTAAAGGAATGGAAGAAATAATGGTGGATTTAATTCTCAATTGCCAGAATGAAATCTATATTAACAGGTCTCGTAGGAAGGACTGTTAATAATATGCACTAACACGTAATCTGATCAATATAGGTACTAGTTCTAATTCTTGAAAGCATTTCATACACATTAGTTCACTCCTACTGCTGGGTGTATTATAAATCAACATATCAAATGAAAGTGAGGTAAGATTCCCAGCCAAAGCTGTCGAAGTTGATCGTGTAGCTCCTTGAGATAAATAAAAATAAATCATGAATGAAAACATGGGAAGGAGTGATGATTCAGCTTCAAGTTAAAGAGCGCCCTTCCTATTTCATTTATTTGGAAGAGTTGGGATACAAGTATAAATCCTTCGACCCTCCTGAACACTTCAGTAGTTCAGCGTAGTGGCAAAGAACCGATAAGGTATCAAAGCAACCCAAGTTTCTATCGCCGGGGGGGGGGGGGGGGGGGGGGGGGGGGGCGGGGGTTCATTAGGCCTGTGCAACAAATTGGGTTTGACACGAAATAGAACCAATCCGGCCCGAATGTGTGGATTTTGTTGCCTTAAAAAACCACATGCAAAACTGGACAAGTGGGTTTTAAAAGATCACTTCAAAATTCAGGCTGGGTTTGAATTGTATGATTTATGTAACAATGTAACAAACCCACCCAACATTCAAAATTAGGATAATCTTGTTATAACAAATATTCTGAAGACATTAATAAAAAAAATTGGATGCCCTCCAGAATATGGATCCGAAAAACGACCAAAAACCTTCAAACGAAGGAAAAGGCCTAAATTCCAAATTACACGCAAAAATGGAAACCATAATTTAGAAGAAAATATGCAAAAAAGAAAAAATTCTCTAAAAAGAAATTTGTTGAAAAAGGAAATTTCGGAAAGGCTGCAAATGCTTTAAATGCAATAAAGAAGGACATTTTGCAAATGAATGCCCGACAAACATACAATCTAGGGTTTTAAACATGTATCTCCCTAACAAATATGTGAATATCACATATACCCCTCACAAATGTGTATTTTCATATTTACCCCTAACAATGTGTGTCCAACCTCTTAGTTACCCCTTAAGTGTAAACTACATTAAAAACATAATATATAAAATATACAATTCTATTTAATAGATTTTATGTAAAATGACTGAAATACCATTCCTCCACTAGTCAAGCTTCTTCTTCTTACTTTTTTATAAACTAAATCGACTATAAAACCAACTGAAATAGATCAACAATTCTCAACTTTTATTCAGTTTTCTTAATAAATGGACAAATTTACAGTATATCTTTGTAATTTCATATTCTTTATCATGTTTTCTAGCCAAATTCGCCACTAATCTTATAAATTTCATATACACGTAGTTTGAAGCAACTTTTAGGGATAAATAAGAAATGAGATTATATTGTTAGGGGCTTATATGAAAATACACATTTTTGAAGGGTATATATGATATTAGCATATTTGTTAGGGGTATATGTGTTAAAAACCCTACAATCTATTATCCTAGATGACATAGAAGAATATGGTATAAACATTGGTACTATTGAAGATATCTCAAGCGATGTCAATTCTTCTGTATATAAAATTGAAAGCATATATTTTGAAAGTTGTGAAGAAGAATTAATAGATTCATTAGAAAATTTCAGAATTAATATGCTTACAATAAACAGAACAACAAATCAAGTCATTGTTATACCCCTAACAATGCACTCTATACTCCCTACAAAAGAAAGGCCAGTTTCTACAGGATATATATTGTATTCAAGAAGAAATGTACATCTTAAAAGATACAAAATCACAAAAGTCTTTCTAGACTTAATAATCCAAATCCCGATGGGATATTATGGAATAATTAATAATATACCAAATCATACAAAGAAAAATATATTTATAACCTATGGTCTCATGAACCCATGACCATTAGGACAAATATTTCTGTACTTACGAAAAATACAAGTCTTAGTGATAAAGACTATGAATACAACAAGGTGATCCTTTAGGACTACTTATATTTCAAAGATATGAGGATCTTCCTATTATTAAGGAAGAATTATACGATGCAAATACTCATACTTTATAAAATATTTCTACTCCTAAAGGAAAGGAACACGAAACTTATTTTGAATATAAAATATATATGCAAACAATTTCTAATGAAGTAATTACTTCAGAGGAAATCACAAATACTAGTATTCAAGATAGCATGGGAGAACAATTTGTGATTACAAATGAGGATCTTGAAAAACTTAAAGAAGCAATACCTCATTATGATAAAAAGAACATTTATAAATATCCATCCTTAGTCTAGATTTCTTAACTAGCATACATACATCTTTGAACGTATGCAGGGAAATATAGAATTAAAAGGTGATGAAGATTTTCCTTCTGTAAAACTTCTTGACATAAGTAAAATAGATAAATTACGGAGAAAATATCTAAAAATGAAATACCATCATATCGGTTTAATACAACTAAAAATAACCGGTCTATTTAGATCTAGAATCGACACACCGATAATGATTTTTTGCATGGATGAAAGGATCGTCAATAATCCTTTAAATAGTATTATTGGTGGTGCTAAATCCAATCTAGCAAATAGATTATTTGGAGTCAATATACACCCTGATTTTTGTATAAGTTTCGAAGACAAAAACAACGAAAAGACTGGTACATTATCTATAAATCTTCAAGGAATAGAACTTTTACCAGGTTCTAAAGTACTTAGTATACAATGGGAACATTGTATGGCTTTGAATGATACATCTACATTCAAAACAATTACTCGAACACAATTCATAAAACTATTCGAGGTCGGAATGGGTAAAACTATTCAACCAAGATTAGTAGATATCAGACATAAAATTTGATCACGAAATGCAAGTATTTATTAGACCGTTAAAACCAAAGGTACAAGTACTAATTGAATATTTTACAGCATCCGGAAATACTATTTCTACAATTATAAAAATGATGAAATCCCTGCAACATCATCTTCATCCAATACTCTTGCTCGATCCTATTCTGTACGACAAGATACCAATCTTCCAGAAGATTTATTACCTCATCATTATAGTTTTCAACAACTAGTGTAGAAGGCAAAACGATGAAACTAATCCAAAAACAAAAGGATATAGAATCTAATAAAAAAGATCAGAAAGTCATATAAATACCTTTAGCAAACATTAAGGCAGACGATTCGAGCTATTGACCTTAAGAGAAAAGCTCAATTACATATTTTTATTCCCATAACAATTCAAATTCCTGAAATAAAGGAATTCACAAAACATGCCCTAGTTGATTTTGGCGCAGAAGCCAGTTTACTTCAAGAAATATTTATTCCGCCACATTTTAGGACACCTTTAGATAAAAAAGGAGTCTTAAACGATTTTATGGGAAAACAGATTCTTGTAACCCATAAAGTTCAAGGATTACAAATTTAAATTCCAGATATTCATAATCATATAAAACATTATTCTTTCGATTTTGCTTTACTACCAAAAGAATTCAAAACAGACTGAATTCTAGGCATGGATAATCTAAGAAATCTTTCTCCATATGAAAAACAATATATTGAACTTGACGGAAGTCTGGTTCCTCGAGTTCCCTTACCTGCATTTATTTTAACACATTATACACCCACAGCACAACATGGTGAAAATCTAGTCACTCATTCAGAATAACAATACTAAAATTTGTACATATAATATTCAAACCGCAAATGAGTTTGAAAAATTGATACATAATATGCTTGAACCATTATATTCTGATAATCGCTTAAAATGGTTTGACAAAAGTCCAAGGTACTGTAAAATAGAACTTATGGATCTATATGAAGATTCAAAAGTTCGAGTCAATAGTATCATGGTCTCACCAACTGACAAAATAGAATTTGCAAAACAAATAAAAGACCTATTGGATCTTAATTTAATACAAAAAAGCTTTAGTCCTCATTCTTCTCCAGCATTCCTAGTAAGGAATCATGCTGCGATAAAAAGAGAAAAATCTAGAATGGTTATTAATTATAGAAAGCTAAATAGTAGTACGAAGTTCGATGGATATTTTATTCCTTCTGCAGAACATCTAGTTAAGGAGATCCAAGGGGCAAAATATTATAGTAAATTTGATGCTACATCAGGTTTTTGGCAAATCAAGTTATCATACACCTCTTCCATAGAGCTAACTGCTTTCAGTTGCCCTCAAGGACACTTCGAATGGCTTGTCATTCCATTTGGTTCAAAAAATGCACCACAAATATTTCAAAAATGGATACTGCAGATCTAGTGAATATACGAATTCAAGACTTTGTAGCACTGCTCCAGTCTTACAGCATCACTAATGAGAAAACAAAAGAATTAGAAGCCGAGATCACAGTCCAGAACATGATCTCCATGCATGAGCATCATCTAATAGACGAATCTCGCCTGTTAATGTTCTTTAAACAATTGGAAGATACGGATATAGCTACTCTCTTCAGAGACGAAGATATTATATACAATTCAAATCAAAGACCACGCTTAATTGCGTATTTTCATGACATTCCCAGATATCAAAAACATATTCGCATGGGATTGGTTCATGAAATATATGTAAATATAAATAACCCCGAGGATTATGATCAGTGTATTCCTGAAATTTGCAAAGTAAAACTTGCAGAATACTCTAACAGGTTTCAGACTATTTTCTTGTTCAGAGTTTGGAGCATTTGGGAAGAAAGACAATACATCAAACTGTACCCTTCAGTACAGTTATGGGAACTCGAGAGAGTCACAGAAGAGCCACGACATCAATTCACCAAGTTCAACAAGAAAGAATTTTTTGAAGAAAAAGAACAACTTCTAGCATCAGAAGAATTGTTGAACATACAGACTACGTGGCTACTATAGGAGCCCACTCAATTCATGAAGGAAAAACCATATTGCTTGTTGACAAACTTTCATCATTTGAACCCCCAGACGAACGGATTCAGAAGGCGCACAACTTTTTGTCCTCCCTACGATTAGGCAGAGTAGAAGCCACGACCGAAGAAGAATTCCTAGAAAAGCAAGAAGACGTACGAAGTGCACTTGATGACAACAACTCACTCGACTCTGATACGGTATGGATGAAGATTGAAGATTCCAGAAGCATGGTGGACCCCACAGGTTCTAAGTTGCTCTAGAATCTAGTCAGCTGACAGAACTATAGCAACACTGTAGCAATGAGACCCAGTTTGGAAAAAAGAATAAAAAGATACCTAACTGTCGGCCATTACAAAAAATTGAAGTGAAAGGATAAGATGGCACACCCACCTATCTGCCACCTCGAAAGATAAGATTCCTTCTTATCATCAATCCTACCTTTCTGGATGCCACTGCATCCGTCCATTGTATCTATAAATAAGGTTGAAGAGCCCTTATATAGGCATCGAAGTTGTTAAGTTTGCTTTTCCACTTTATTTTTAAAGCTTTTCTTTAGTTTGGAGCACCGCTGTAAATTGAATGCCCTACAAACATACAATCTATTATCCTAGATGACATAGAAGAATATGGTATTAACATTGGTACTATTGAAGATATCTCAAGCGATGCCAATTCTTCTGTATATGAAATTGAAATCATATATTCTGAAAGTTCTGAAGAAGAATTAATAGTTTCATTAGTTCTTAGTCACGTCTATTTTAGTTCCAAAATATGTATACAAAAGTACACTAATAAGGTCTTTTCAATAATTGGGTATGAGTCAGACAGTTATTTTTCAGACCCAATAAGGTTATTTAAATTTAAATAAAAAAAACCAATACTTGTTTGTCGAACCCGGTACGATACCCGTGTTAATAAGTACCCATACAAATACCCGGTATGAGTATGGCTAGTTACATCAGGCACCCATGCTTTGTAGGTATCATCTATCGATTTCAAATACGACCTTTGGAAATGTGAAATAATTAAAGTGGTGGAGAAGTTGTTAAGGCATGAATTTGTTGATGATTACCCAATGTTAATGTAATAACCCGAAATTCCATCATTATTGGGATGATTGTTTGGTATGATTTGCAAATATTATTTAATTATGGGCTTAACTACAATAATGGGTATGAGGGATTATGTGAAAAAGAAACAATTAGGTCTTTCCTTTTCTCTCCGCTAATTTTTTTCTTCTTTTGGCTGGCAAAAGGAAAAAAAAAGAACAGGAAAAGAAAGATAGCAGAGAGAAAGAGAGAGGATTATGATGATGATGATGATGATGGTGATGATGATGGTAATGATGATAAACATGCCATAGGAAAGCATAGAAACGAACGGTTTGGTTGAGGGTGTCGTCAAAGTTGAAAAGTTGGGAGCTGACCTTGGATTCTCAATTAAGGTGAGTGGTGATTCGTACACCTTACTTTTGAATTGATTTCTTTAAAGATTATTGTGATTTATGTATTTGGTTAACAGTTGATTGATTTTATTTTTAATTGTAATTGTTGATCCGGGTTTCTTTATTTATATTTACGAATTGTTAGTACGAGGTTAATTGATGATTTTGGAATGAGATTATGTTTCGCAGTTGTTTTCGTTCTTGTTGTAGTATTCACATGTTTACTTGTGAGATTGCAGATTATGCAAAATAATTAGTTCTATGTTTGTGCATCAAGTATTTCTCATATAGTTGTAAGTTGTGAGGCACACACTATTGTGAAGTTAATCAATTGTGAATACAAAGATTTACATTTTGAGTTTGGAAAGGTTTACCATTGTATGCATCACATGTCAATATCCACTATGTCAGAATCTAAGTAGTCCACTGGGGCTTAATCTGTCCACTCTATGAGTGATGAGTTTTGCACAATTATTCGTCCTACCATGGACTGTAGTGAGGTACACACCTTGCCAACCGGAGTATGTAAGTGTTGATCGCATTCAGAGGTGGATGTGCTTAAATTTCATTGCATTAGATCAGATTTTTAATGTGCATATTTATATTTTTGAAAGTGAAGAATTGGTAATTTGCTATTAAATTTATGTGGTGTAAGATTAATAATATTTGAAGTTCGTCTTGTGAGTTTTTATGAAGTTTTCAAGGTTCTTTTTGCTTTTTATGGTATATATTGAGCTCACTAGGCAAAAGCTTACCCCCACCAGTGTTTGTGCAGAATTAGGGTGTAGATCGTGGGGCCATTTGATTTTTCGGATTGAAGGTTGGAAGGTATTAGTATGTAATCTTGTTTATGTTTTAATAAATATGAGAATTATGAATGATTGATATTTGACTATTTGTCGAGTATATGTTATTTGTGAGAATAGTTGTTATACAAATCATTTAAGTAGATAATTCATATGATGATTTCTTATTAATTGTTGACTAACGTCCCCTATTTTAAGTGCTCGGGTTTGGGTTCGGGGTGTTACAGTTAAACAGGCCAGGCCCGAGCATAAAGCAACCCAAGCCCTAGCTTTAGGCCTTCAAAAAAACTAGGTCTTTTTAGGCCTCAAAAAAAAAATCTAAAGAATAATTAATAAAGGCCTTCTCTGGCTCTTCAACTTCTACATAACTGGCAACTGTTCATCTTCTATCTACTCTCAACAGTCACTCCAACTCAGCAACAAATATTCATCAGCAACAAATGTTCACTCTTCTTCTATTTAATAAAGGCTATTTTGAAGTCTGACAACTGTTCATCTTCAACTCTTCAAGTTCAAGACTTCATCAGTTCATCTTCTGTCTCCAGACTCCAGTCCACCCATCGACTCACCCGCAACACGGCCCGAAGACCGCAAGACTTCATCCCTGTTCATCTTCAAGATTTCATCCCTGTTCACTCACCCGCAACTCCACGACTCCACGTCTCCTGTCGGCTGTCTCCAGTCCACCCATCGGCCATCACTCGACGCTTGCTCCTCTCTGGCTCTCTCCACATCGCCCATTCGCATCATCGCCTGTCGCCCGTCGCCGCCAATCCGATCGGCGATCGCCAGGTTTTTTCTTTTGTAGGTGCTATTTGCGGAGTCTGTAGTTGTGACAGCGTGTGATTTTCTTGAACAGAATGCGCCACTATCAGCCCCATCTATATCGCTTGTCGGGTATGTATAGTTCATGGTTTGAAATAGCGGTAGAGACTGAGATGATACTTTCGCTTTTACAAGTATATGGTAGTATTAACATGAAAATGGTATAAAACTAGAATATTTGAGTAGTAGGTTTTGAGTCACTAAATTGTAGAAATTGTCTATGATGCTGGAACTTAGCACCATCAATGACTAAATGAGGACAACATAAACTAGAGAGACCTCCAAGATGATACTTTTGATTTTCTACCGGTTTATGTCCTTATTAAGATGAATGATGACATAATAGTAGAATATTTTAGGAATAGGCCATTGAATTGCAAGATTGTAGAAAGTATCTAGGATCTCGAAACTTAGCACCATTGTTGATGAAATGAGGACAACATGAACTTGAGAGAGTGGGAGAGAATGATAACAGTGCAGAGAGAGCACAATTGGAATATGGTTTTGATCTGTAGAATATATATTTGTTATTTTATGAAATAATGAACTTCTATTTTGTAGAAATTAGGCTTATATTCTATTTTCACGACAATGTTAATTTAAAAGAAATAATTTTTAAAGATAACATTGAAGAAAGAGCAAAAAAAAGTACGAAATGTTGTCAAGTTTTTTTGGTATTTTTTTTTTCAAATTTATAGTTATTAATTGAACGATTTATCCAAAATATCCAATCCACTATTGCTTCGGCGGTAAGAAGTTTTTCAAAACTAAAATTAATAAAATCTTATCTAAAATCGACAATATCTCAACAAAGATTAAATGGATTGGCTTTATTATCAATTGAAAAAAAAATTGTTGAATGAAATTGATTACAATAATATAATAAATGATTTTGCATCTCAAAAAGCCCGAAAGATAACATTTAAATAAAAAATTTTAATTTTAACATAATATTATTATAAGCTTTTAAAAGGTCTCATTTAGGAGTTCGCTTTAGGCTTCAGTAAGTGTTGGGCTGGCCCTGCAGTTAAACAATCTTAATCATATTTCTATTGTAAAAAAATAAACTTTTTTGCACGTATTTTAACTCAACTAGTACTACAGGATTCTGGTCTCAAAGAAATCAATCAAAAAGGTTCATAATAAAAGGTATATATTGCTCTTTGTTCATCGTTATTTCTCCTCTATTCAAAATTGCATTATTGTTTTAGGTTTGACTGATATCTATGTTACCATCTATTTTGTCATGTTCCTTGGAATTTTCCTTTTTTGGTTGTCTTTAATAATTACCATAATTTTAATTAGATATTTTTATGCTTGAGAAACTGAATACACAAAACATTTAATAACTGTGGATAAGTAATACAGTGGAGTATAGGAAGGCGTCTCACTTTATCTGCTTTGTGCAGTTGGTTATGGATTAGGTAAGAATCTTGAAGTGTAGGTAAGAATATTGAAGTTTATTATCAGAGAAGCGGATCCATCTTTAATTTAGTTGACAACAAGTTGAATTTTACTTCTAGATATAATCTTGTTGTGAACAGATAACAACTTGGATATGTATTTGTTATGTTTATCATCATTTTTTTGGGAATATTTGTTATGCAAGTTTTTTGCATGAAACTTATTATTATATAGAGCTATATAATGCACAATTTGTGCTTGGAGTTATTTTTTACCAATACAAAATTGTTAGGACAAAAGTAAATTTCTACATTTATATATTGTGCTTTTTTTGCGCCTTCAGTTGTCTTGTATGATTAAGTTATCTATGGTCTTCATTTACTTGAAAAGCAATAAAAGTTGAAAGGAAAAGCCAATCTGCCCAATTAGCCCGATCTGACCTGTCAAAACCTGATACCCGCCTGAACTAAATAGAAATCGTTGGATGCAGGTTTCGTTTCGAAAACAAAATACCGGATGGGTTTAGGTGTGCAGCCTTTGTAGGTAAGTATGCAATGTGGATTATTTAAAATAACTGCTAAG
This sequence comes from Hemerocallis citrina, assembly GCA_017893485.1. NCBI lineage: Eukaryota > Viridiplantae > Streptophyta > Magnoliopsida > Asparagales > Asphodelaceae > Hemerocallis > Hemerocallis citrina. The sequence continues at coordinate 253,622,549 of CM030359.1, forward strand.
CACAACCAAACATTCGGTTCCATCAAATCGGCGCTTCACCTGTGGGCTAGGAAGCACAGACTCTTCACGGAGGCGCTCGCACTCGAGTCAGACTCGTATCGGACACAAGGTGCGGTAGGACACATACCGGCTGCGGCGGGTTGCGTGTCCCATTAATTTAATTTAAAATAATAAAATATAGTGCGGCTAGGGTGCGGTATTGAGTACGGCGCTGACACAGATCTTGGTTTTTGTAGTGCAGGTTGGGTATCTTTTACCCCAAACCCCGAAACCCGTTTCAATAAAACACCACCAAATCCCTAGATTCTCAAATTCTCTCTTTCTCTTCAGATATCATTTTCTTATTATGTTGTACTATGTTAGACCTTATGACTATGTTAGACTTATTAGTGTTTTATAATTATATTTAGAATTTTATAATTATGTTGTGTTGTATTGTCATTTTGAATCTCTTGGTAAATGAATGATGAATGACAGTGATTTTGGTTTTTATACAAAAATATAAATATATAATTATATAACATAATTATTTAAATATTAGCCGAATCTCAGCCGTACCCGCATCCCACAATTTTTGGAAATTGCCGCATCGCCCGCATCCACATCTGTTGCATCCGCATCTCTGCACCCGAATTGGTGCTTCCAACCCTACGGGGCATGCTAGAATATTAGTATAAATCTCTAACACCTAAAATTTTGGACTTTAGTTAAAATGATTAGGCTTTAACTCGAGGAGCCAGGACTCTAATTATTTTCACTAGGTAAAACCTTCTCCATTAATGCAGCTTCTGCAAGCATCAATTTACATCTTTATCTGATAAAAAAGTAAGGAATCGTATGCAATGTTTTAAATATCACTCGTTGCAAGCGTGATACCGGCCATTATAACATTTTGGATAGGCTAATGTTACCGAAACCAGTGTTCAAAATGTTATTGGTTCGTTATATCAATAGATGTCGGAAATATATCTACCTGATTCAATATGATTCAATAGTTGGTGTCATAAAAAAAATACTATAGACCTTTGGATTAGAGTTCAAACCCAAACACGATTAGACCCTAAATCATCGTATAAAAAGAAAAGGGGGTTATAAAAAACCAGTTAAAAAACCTTACCGACTTTCATCCTTACCACTTCCTCCCCCAAAAATTTACCGCACGAAGAGATGTGGACCTAGGTGTTTTTATTTATTGAACATGAAGAAGTGATTCACTCTTAATCTCAAATAATAATGGGCAGTATTGAGGGTTTGTAATTATATTATTTATTAGAGAGAGAGATAAGATAAACTAAAACTCATTATGATGGATTATGTCAAAGAATACGTCATATTCATTCAGATCTTATTGACTCTTTCTCTTCATAATTAAGAATTTGATTTTATGTTCACACTCTCACTCCTTTATTAGGCTAATTACTTCCCTGAGTGTATACACAAAAATAATAATAAATTAGTATCTCCATGGTTAGTAAATAATAAATTAAAATATTATTTAAAGTAGCTCAAGTATATTACTTCTATGAAGTGAACAGAGAGACATTTTAACTCGTCTTCAAGTTTTCTTTTGAAAAATTTCTATTCTTATCTTCAAATTTTTAATAAGTAGGTATCTTTCTTTTATGTTTTAGATTTCATAAAGACAATTATATATTTAACTATTATTACTTGCATTAGGTTGCTTGTATTTGTAATATATCATGTGTAAAGGTCATCTAAATCACATTTATAATATATATTTTCATCCGATATGTTAACCGAATATTGTTTTTAATATCGCCTGATATATCACCGATATCAGGCATTCGATATAAAAATTTGCCCTGATATCTGATATTTAAAACGTTGATCGTATGGTCAGTCACCCACCACATGTATTTCCCAGTACAACTCAACATTAGGGGGAAACATCCCGAATTAAAACAAGAATAACCCTACTCCAAAGCAAAAGATCCAAAGGTGTTGGGCAAGATTTGTTGCCAAAGGTTTCAGTGTTTCCCTTATGAGGGATGCTTGATTAACAGACTTATGAGTATTTTTTTTGGGTATGGAAACGATGAGACCTTTGAGTTAATAGCATAACTTTGGCAATACTAAATGTGTGCCATGTGGGATCAAGTTATGCTTGAATCAAGGAATGCTTTGGCAATAGTTAAGATAGTACTGAGTATAAGCAATAAGCTAAACATTCACTGAAGCTGGCCCTATTTCAATTTGCAAAAATACGAATACAACAATAAATATCTAAACTTGACTCAAAAACAATAAACATCTAAATAACTGTATAAAATATTATGTGTGCATAAGAATTTATTTTTTCTTTCGTAATTGGGTTGTGACCCTTTTTCATCCTTAGCAAACAAAAGGTACATGCTTTGATGCTTACAGAGTAAATTCAAGAAATCAAGTATGCATAAGAAATTCATTTGGATTATAAGATGCAATATATGAAATTTCCCTATGAATCTTAAAGAACTCAAAAAGACCACTCATTTTACATGGAATGTTAAAAGCTTTAGGAGGCTAATTGTCCTGCTTGCCATATCAATCTAATTCAAAAGATGATAACATCAAAAGGATGAAGTACACTATAGCTGCGGACTAGAACCAATAATACTCAGAAAATTTCATCATTTCTGTAATAATTTTAATTTCCTATGCATCAGGTATTCAACGGAGTGTAAAAAATGCCAGCCTTCTAATAGCCTTCATGATGTAATGGAATTTTTATCTGTCACTACAAAGAGAGGCTCACCTGACACCGAGAATCTGAGCAGCTTCTCTTCTAGTCATCGTAGGCTGAAACCCACCTTCAAAAAAATTACGCGATCGGGGAACAATAGGTCGAGCCTTGTATGCATTCCAAGCTTGGATGCTGTATCTACCAGCAAGAGCAGCAGCAGCTACTGCAAGTCCTGCTAGAAGCGGTGTAGTCTGCATCCACATTAAACGTCCACACAAAAAAACTTAAAAGTTTTTTTTATAAAAACAATTAGAGACAAACATTATTTAATAATGCTGGCTATAAACTCTTTGGACTATTAGAATATAACGATAAACCCCTCAACCCTCACGATAAATTCGGATATTTGGTATTCAGGCAGAGAATTTCACATGGTATCAGAGCCGCCCAGGTCAATCTTACCTGATGCACATTTCTGTTAGAATATAACGATAAACCCCTCAACCCTCACAATAAATTCGGATATCTGGTATACATGCAGAGAATTTCACATGGCATAGCTGCCCAGGTCAATCTTACTTGATGCACATTTCAAGTGAATTATTTAAATAAACAAAACATTCTGCTTCACAAACTCAGGAGGTTCACCCCACAATTGGTGCTCAACTAGTCTTATAGAATATAAACTTAAAATCCCAAACCTCCCCATAATTTCGGAGTGTTGGTGTAGTGGCAAAGATGTTACCAAGGTATCAAATTCACGCGGGTTTGATCCAACTTGGCACACATTTCAATTGGATTATTAGGAAATATTCTCTGCACAGAGTGCACCTTTCGGCCGACAAAATTGGTTTTAGACTTGAGGGTATATGTCAGCAAATAAATATAAATTCGTCGACCAGCACCATAACTTCAGCGCTTTGGTATAGTGGAAGGGTCATTTCACAAGGACAATGTCCTGTAATAAACAAATATGACCATTAAGATCATGTTTTTAAAGAACATACGATGTTTAAAAGATACTATCCTTCAAGCACAGAGTATAGCAAAATTTCATTGTTCTACATGCGTGTTCCTACCTACGAAAGTAGATAATGGACCACACCAATAGAAAATCCACTCTGCGAACTATGACTCACATATTATAGAACAATACAAACTAAAATCGTGTAGCTAAAGCCAGTGTTACAGAATGTGCTATGTAGGAATCCCACATACCACAGGCACAGACTGCATATGTGGCTTTCACTTGTTATATTTTCTTATTAAAAAGAACGGAGAATGGTTAAAATTGTTAAAAATTATAAAATAGCAACAAATATATGTATAAATTTGGGAACATTTTTTATATATATAATATAGATAAGAGCTCCAAAAAGATCCAGCCAACATTCAAATCAAATTAAAGGGTAAATTTCCTTTAGGCCCCTGACCATTAACGTTCTTCCTTTAAACCCCCTTCGACTTTTCAAACAACTCTTAAAAACTCCTAAGTAGATAAAAAGTTCCCAGTAAGCCTAAAGTTTGAGTTGGCTTGAAATGGCTTATTTTGAAATGAATTGCTTTAATGGAAGATAAGCAATACTATTTTGAAATGAACTACTTTCTGGCATATATATTGTTTTTGTCTGAATGTTACTATTCTTGGTATAAAAGATATATTCCTATTGAATATAAGCTGTGTCATCTTGAAATGAACCGTCTTTCTGATATATACTTTTTTTTGTGAAATGTACTATTTTGTGTAGAATGAACTATTTTTATTGAAGATATGTATTTTTTTTATAGAGATGAGTTATTTTAGATCTAGAAATAACGTATGATAAAGTCCCTAAAGACAGTATGGTGGGGTGGGTGTTAAATAACAAAAAAAATAACTATTCGATTTATTGAGGTGATTAAGGATATATATGAAAGGGCAATGACCATAATTAGAACAACCATAGGAGAGAATAGTGAATTATCTAATACAGTAGGTTTACACCAAGGTTTGGCTTTAAGCTCCAACCTCTTTGCTTTGGTTATGGATGAATTGATGCGAGGAATACAAGATGTGCCTTGGTGTATGTTTTTTGTCGATAACGTCGTCTTAGTGGATGAGAATAGTGCTTGAATCAATGCTAAATTAAAATTGTAGAGAGAAACTTTAAAAGCTAGAGGCATTAGAATAAGCATAACTAAAACAGAGTATATGTAATGTGATTTTAGTGATATTCGGAACACAAATGAGGAAGTAGTGAAGCTCGATGATCAAGAGATACCTAAGAGAGACCGTTTGTAATATCCCCAAAATTTAATTGTTCATATAACTATATCTGTTTTAGAATGTACATGTTTCAAGCCCAACCCAATGTGCATGTTTTATTGGCCCAATCCATCCATGAACATGCACATATGTGTATACGTATATGTGTGTATATATCTATATGTATGTATACATATATACTAAGCTACTATGTATATATATATATGAATACATTTACTACTACTACTTCAGCCTACAATATTTGACTAAAAAGACTCCTAGCCCACAATTTTTGACCAAAGAAGGCTTAGGTGTACACTCTAAGGCATAGGGTCTAAGTCCTAGAGTAGTGACTAAGCCCTATAGGAAATTCACACACCCACACTCATCTTGACCCTCTCCTTTGCTTGGCCGGCCACTTCTCCCCCCTTTTTCTCTATATATATGAGTGCTATTTTATCTTCCTACTACTACTCTTACTGCTGCTAACTACTACTCTTACTGCTGCTATACTTCTACTAATACTACTAACTATACTATACTACTACTACTACTTCCTCCTACTACTCTTACTGCTATACTACCACTACTTTCTACTACTATTACTGCTATTGTTTACTACTACTACTACCACTGCTGCCTACTACTACTATTATATTACTTGTTAGCAGTAAAGAAGACCAGCAAAGCAAGGAGAAGGTGAGTCTTAGTTCACACTTAGCTTCATGTCTTCATTCTATGTTCCATTTCTAATTAATTTACTATCAATTTCCTAGAATTATTGGAGCTTGATATCAAAAGGAGATTTTCAAAAAGAGGATAAAGCTAGGGGTTTAAGGTGGGTGTTCTTCCTCCTCGTATGCTTCTTTAATTTTTAATTGTTTGATTGCTAATAGATTATTAGTAATTGGTTGTTTAATTAGTTAATTGTTAGTAGTTGTTATTTTAAATTAAATAGTCAGGTAGTAGTCTACTAGTATTGGCAGTAGGATAAATTGTTGAAAATAGGTTGCTTAGGTTGTGTAGATTGATTAATAATTTGATGGATAAAAATTGAAATTTGACTTAATGATTGTTGTAGTAATTGTTAATGGTTTGTTGTAGTAGTAGATTGAAAATTGTTGTAGACTAAAGTGTTAAGGATTGTGTTGTAGAAAATTTGTTGTGGTAATTGTTAGTAGATTAAAAACTATTGTAGATTAAAGTGTTAATAAAATACGATGGTTTTACATACATGCTTGTGTGTATGTTTACAATTGCCAGCCTTAGGAAACAAAGGAAACGAAAAAGGAATAAAGTAGAAAGGATAGAAAAGATATGTTTGTATAGATTATTACACAATTCTGAAATTGAGTAAATGAGTATTTGGTTGTTTCATGAATACAAGTTCACACATGTACTTGTCTAAACAACATAATATAGAAAAGTAGTTAAGAAATATGTATGAAAGATGTTCTTTGACATGCACAAAAGAGTGGTCATACTTTGAAAAAAAATAAAAAACATTGTAATACATATGGGTATGTTGTTATTATACATAGTAGTGTTGTGCATGTGGGATGTGCAAGTTAGTATTTGTCCGAGATAAATAATTGGTGAACATCTCGGAAGGTTGTCATATGGCGGTTGCCATTCCAAAGAGACTTTAAATTACCTAGATTTTGAAACGGATAATATAAGAAGTAATCTAGGAAGAAAATCTAGAAACTAGAGCTGATAATAAATAAGTTATTAGAATAAAGTGATAAATGACTTAAGTAATCAAGTTTCAGGTGTTCCTTAAGAACCTAGATTGTCTGAGGTTACCCATTAACTAATGCTATACTTGTTTTAAAGGAACTAGAAGATGTCTAAGTAAAGCAATTTAGATAGTGAATTAAGAAATCCTTTTAGCGTAACTTAACCACTAGTACCAGAACTTCCTAGAAGATTGGGATAAATTGGTAAGGACAGGAGCTAGTGGGCCGTGTACTCACCTGTCAAGGGGACGCGTGCGGCGTGGTCTCGTCTGGGACACGTGCGGCATGGTCTCGTCTATTAATTTATGGGAATTAGACTTTAGTGATAAGGACTCTATGGTGAAAGTTAGGGAATGAACCCTCCAAATCCACCTAAGGTTTCTATGTTGTTTAATGCGAACAGGGAAGCAAGAACAGGGCTCTAGGACTCTCGGTGGAGCAAGTAGAACCTGCAGGGTCACCTTTATAATCGTAACAACTTTTGGGTAAGGTCTGAGAGTGACGTAGGACCACAGGGGACCGGACGGAGTATGACCGGAGAGTGGCATAGGACCACAGGGTCTCGACATACATAATGACAACTAATAATTTCTGACTGCAACGGTGGAACTAGACCGAGCAACTGCAATCTTACCGGTCACTAGATGAATGTCAGAAACAGGAAAGAGTATAAGAGTAGGATACATGGCGAGGGATTGAACCCTATTATCTGGAGAATACAAACTTGATTTGGGGAATATGTAGTATGGGATGCATATATTTCCAAATTAAGTTTGCATTAGAATAGGAGCATCGTGTGCATTTATATTTGTGCATTAGATTTAGGTCATGACACACTGACACTTTTGATTGCCTGCTTTTCACATTTCATGTTGTCATTTATATTAATCTTAATATTGGTTGATTGTGATTGAGTCTTGAGGAGTGAAGCTCACTATTTTTATCAGTTTGCGTCAGTTGCATTGCCCACTTATCTTTAGATTGCAGGACCACCTGATTTTGGGCTTAAGCTGTGTTGGGCATTCATATTCAAGAAGAAAGGCATTAAGTTAAGAAAAAAAGTTTTTAATTTCCTGTGATTTTTCTGTGTTGTGTACTCGTTGAAGTAAAAGATTCTGGTTGGTGTCACGAGTTTCCAGTATACGGAAATCGGGGCGCTACACCGTTTTCGATATTTAGACCCGATTATACAAAGAGATGGGTAGATTTGCGAAGATTGCGGAGATGTTATACATAGGATCCAAGCATGGTAGATTAAGTGGAAAAACGCTAGTGGTATTTTGTGTGATAAACGTATATCTTTGAAGTCAGAAATTTTTTTATAAGACGGCTGTTAGACCAACAATGATGTATGGAGCAGAGTGTTGGGCAACAAAAAAACAGGTCCAAAATATGAGTGTAGCGGAGATAAGGAAACTAAGATGGATGTGTAGTAAAACCAGGAATTATAGAATTAGAAACGAGTATATACGAGACATGGTAAAAGTAGCTCCTATCCAAGATAAATTAAGAGAGAATCGACTCAGATTGTTTGAACATGTCACACGTAGACCTAGTAATCCCCCCATTAGAAAGAGTGATTTAATAAATATTGAGAGTAGAGCTAAGCAGTTAAAATCCACAATTACACCTGATTACACCCGATTAATCCCCGATTAATCACTAATCGGAAACTAAGCGATTAGTTTTTAGCGATTTATAATATTTTAATAGTTAGCAATTTAATCGAGTATAATCGGCCGATTAGCGATTAATCGGCCGATTTTAAGTGGCCAATTAACCGATTAAATCTCCTCTAATTTTCATGCTCATTTGCATTATTTGGGCTCAATCCGACCCAAACTCAAATCCAAATCCAAAAATGAAACACCTTCTGGTCCTCGCGCAAACCCAAACCCGATATGTCACCGCTCTTTTCTTCTTCGTTGTGCAAACCCAAACTCAAACTGATTCTCTTCTTCTTCCTCGAGCAAACCCAAATTCGACCCGTCGTCGCATACTTGATCCGACCCGCATCTGCTGCACCTCCTCCTTTTGCTACTCCTCATCCACGATTATTTTAGTTTGATGAAACCAACCAGCAACCCCGACCCGATCCACATCCAGAATCCAAACTCAGCTCAAGCCAAGTACCCTCTTCTTTTTCTCTATAATTATATGTTCTTATTTGATAATCTCATACTAGTTTTATGTTAGGATTTAGGGTAATGAGGATATATATATGTATGTATATATATATATATATATATATATATATATGTATGTATATATAACGATTTTTTCCGATTTAATCCCCGATTATTTTCCGATTAACCGATTAATCACTAATTGCTTCTAGACCGATTAGGTCCAAAAACCGATTTTAACTGCCTTAGGAGTTGAGTAAAGGGTTGGGAAAGACATAAACTTTGGTAGAAACGATGATAAAGGATATGATAGTTTGTGACCTTACATAAGATACTGCGCTAAACTGAGCAGAATGGCAAAACCAGGATTCATGTAGCCAATCCCAACTAACTAGTTCGGAAAAAGGCTTTATAGTTGTTGTTCTTGTACATATTTTGTTTTTGTTTCTTTGGTTTCCAATGACTCTGAGGTCTAGATAATTAATACTAAATAAGAAAGAACAAAATAAGATTTTCATAAAATGTAGCCACGATATTTACTAAATGGAATGTACAAACATACTTAGGGGCTTGTTGGGAACAATTTATATACCACGGGGTAAAAAAGTAGTTCAAAAAGTCAAAAGGACTAAAGGAAAGAACTTCTATGGCCAGAGGCCTAAAAGAAATTTACCCTTCAATAAAACCAATACGTGTACAGATAGTATAATTCACATAAAGCTGGAGCTGAGTAAATATAACAGAACATAGAGATAACCATCCAGCTCCAGAAGAAAAGAAATCAAGAGAACACAAATAAGTAGTATGGAACCACAAAATACAACAAAACACTAAATAATTGTCAATTGAGTCAAACGGGAGAGCTTCAAGGTATGAACATTTAAATAAGTTTCGGAATATTGAAAAGGAAAAGAAAAAAGAAAAAAAAAGGAAACCTCCATTATACATGATTAAAGAAATTAAGAAAATTCTTGAACTTATTGTGCATGAGCCCATTATAGCATAGATGACAATTTTTTGGATGCAAAGTTCAACATAAAATATCTACAAAATACCTTTAAAAAAAACAATATAAACAAAAATAAACAAAAATAATAAAGATTAAATAAAAGCATAATGATGGATTTACTATTTTGGATCAAAATAGCAAGTCGACAACAGTAGCCACTGGCTGCCGACCATTTTGGACCACAACAGCCACTGCTACTGTTCTTGTTCGAACAAAATGTAAGAAGAGAGGTTTCAGAAAACCCAGACGTTTAAACACTTAAATTAATCGAGTCAGGTTGCAGGTTAAAAAATTGGTCATTAACCCATCAGCAGCACAAGCTTATGCATGCATAACACACTTATGCTACAGTACAAATTATGTGACCTGCATAAAAAATATGAGGGCATATGATAAAACTGAAATTTTTTAACGAATGTGTCTACAAAATCACGGTTTCCTCCCTTCTATCACATATTTCTCTGTTCTGGATCATCGGTTGAAGCCTTCAAGAACATTTCTCATCTACTAGTCAGAATACAATCCACAATGACAGATAAGGAACGAACACAGAATCAAAGGTTCCACCACAGTACCGAAAATCAAAGCCGTAATCAGGAAATTCAAACTGAGAGCCTTGTTCACTCGCAAGGTATCGTTCAAACTGAGATGACCTATAATCCATAAAGCGTGGAATTACCAGTACTTGGCAATGCAATGAGATGATTTAGCTAGTACCTTGTTCAAGGAGAACTAAAAAAACTGAACAAGTACCCATCTCTGAAATATCCATCGTTACAGAGGGTTCTTTGGAGCTGCATGTACAAGTTTAGTGAAGTTCTGGACTAGTTCAATACTGCCCTAACTGCAGAAATTAATAGAACAGATGTGTCCCAGATGATCAATCCCTTCAAAAAAATACTAATACTACTCCCACAATCCAATTAACTTTGACAGGCTAAAAACCAATAGAATAAAATAAGGGGATGATGTGAAGTGTTGGTTATGGAATGAAGTCATAGAAGCTTAAAATTAATTCCCTTTAATTTGTAAATAGTTAGAAGGAGACATATCACAGATGATAAATCCTTCTTAAAAGTACTGACACTATTGGCACAGTCCAATCAAACTTTGACAGGCTTAAAACCACTGTACTATAGTTAGGGGAAGTTGTGAATTGCGGGGCAAGGAATGAAGTTAAGGAAGCCTTGAAATACTTTCCTTCTGATTAGCAAATAGATAGAAGTATACAGAAACTACTACGTAGGAATTAGCTTTCAACTCCTGACTGCCGCACACCTTCTCATTCAGGGCAGTAATATAGAGGCTTAAACGGAAACTTCCCACATTTTTTATCCACGAGGAAATTCTTCAGCACATTGGTAAGACATATAGTAGAAGAGGATGAACCCTTCCACAAAATGCACAAGCACAAAAGGTATGGGATCTAGATCGCGATAAGTGGGAGGCACTTTGTACAGCAGAGATAGGTCCCTATTAGTCCACAACGTATTCTCGCCTTATTTGACAGCAATCAACTTAACAATAAAGCACCTACCCATGGTACAACCGTACACGTAGACCCTAACCAGCTGCCTTCCCTCTCAAGCTCCCTTCACTGGGCAGGGGACTAGAGAAGTGACCAGATTATACAAGAACATGAGGGCTGAGTGTTAAGAAGGGAGAGACGATATCCCTACAGATAAATTCGTTATATTTGGACAAGTGTGGGAGAGCTTTTCTTTCACTTTAACAATCTTACAAATAGCAATATGTGAGTGTTTGTGTGTCGTCATCAACCACCTAAAGAAGAAAACAACTTTATGGCATTTTCCTACTCATGTTAAAAATTTAAATGTCAATGTTATATATGTAAATACATAGTTTCGTGTGTATGACACGTAATTAACCTATCTTGTATATATATATTGTTGGCTTGTATGCCCTAATATAAGATTCCACTTTCTCTATCTCTATCATGGTATCAGAGTCACTACTCTATGACTCTTGCTCTTGATCCTCAAATCCAAAATTAAATTAGAGAAATCAAAACCTAAATCTTCTCTTTTGATTTTGAAATCAAATCCAAAATCAAAACCCAAATCCCAATCAATCCCATAGAAATTCAAATTAATCTTGATCCCCTGTAAATCCCTCAAATCTGATTGATCCCAACTACCCAATCTCCTCCTGATCGATCCCAAGACTCAATCCCAACTAGGGTTTTCTTACCAAATCCCAACTCAATCCCGATTTCCATTCCACCCCCGAATGTATCAGGGCCTTGCCTATCCACTTCATTCCCATTACAAACAAAAACAACAACAAAGCCTTTTTCCCAACTAGTTGGGATCGGCTACATGAATCCTGGTTTTCCATTGTGCTCGGTTTTGCGCAATATCTTCTGTAAGGTCACAAGCTATCATTTTTTTTACCGTTTCCACCCAAGTTAGTTTAGGTCTTTCTCTACCCCTAACTCTACCCTCAATACTTATCAAATCACTCTTTCTAACGAGGGCACTACCAGGTCTACGTGTGACATGTCCAAACCACCTGAGGCGATTCTCTCTCAACTTATCTTGGATTGGAGCTACCTTTAGCATATCTCATATATACTCGTTTTTAATTCTATCCTTCCTTGTTTTACCACACATCTATCTTAGCATCCTCATCTTTGCTACACTCATTTTTTGAACATGTTGTTTCTTTGTTGCCCAACACTCTACTCCATACATCATTGTTGGTCTAACAGTCGTCCTATAAAATTTTTATTTCAACTTCAAAGGTATACGTTTGTCACACAAAACACCACTGGCACTTCTCCACTTAAGCCACCCTGCTTAGATCCTATGTATAACATCTTCACAAATCTCCCCATCTTTGTATATAATCGAGCCTAAATATCGGTAACGGTCTCTCTTAGATATCTCTTGGCCATCAAGCTTTACTACTTCCTCAGTTGTGTTCCGAATATCACTAAAATTACACTCCATATACTTTGTTTTAGTTCTGCTTATCCTAAAGACTCTAATTTCCAACGTTTTTCTCCACAATTCTAACTTAGCATTAACTCCTGCCCTAGTCTCATCCACTAAAGCGATGTCATCGGCAAAAAGCATATACCAAGGTACCTCATCTTGTATTCCCCGCGTTAATTCATCCAAAACCAAAGTAAAGAGGTAGGGCTTAAAGCCGAACTTTGGTGTAAACCAACTGTAATAGAAAAATCGCCGGTCTCGGTTGTTCAAATTGTGGTCGTTGCCCCATCATACATATCGTTAATTACCTCAATATACCGAATAGTTACTCTTTTATTATTTAACACCCACCATACTATATTTCTAGGGACTTTATCATATGCTTTTTCTAGATCTATAAAAACCATATGTAGATATTTCTTATTCTCTCTATATTTTTCTATAAATCTCCTCAGTACATAAATTGCTTCCATTGTTGATTTCTCAGGCATAAACCCAAACTGATTCTCAGACACTGTAGTTTTCAATGTCAGTCTATATTCGATCACTCTCTCCCAAATTTTCATCGTATGACTCATTAATTTAATTTCTCGGTAGTTTGAGCAACTTTGTATATCTCCTTTATTTTATATATAGGTACTAAAATACTCTCTCCATTCATCGGGCATCTTCTTAGTCCTCAAAATTTCATTAAATAATTTTGTTAGCCAACCTACTCCTACATCCCCAAGACACTTCCAAACTTCAATGGGTATATCATCCGGTCCTAAAGTTTTTCATATTGTCATCCTTCCTAGAGCATTTTGAACCTCCGATGTCCTAATTTTACGGAAAAACATATGTTCTCGACTCTCCCTCGAGTCTTCTATATTTAAGTTGCCCACAACCTTTTCATTTAATAATTTCTCAAACTAACTTCATTCCCGCACACCCGTAAAATTATCTGGCTCAGAAAATTATCAAACTTGGCCTCTCCATGTACGAGCTCATGATCTTGTTCATCATCTTACGGATGATCTGCCGTCCACGACCCCGCCATCAATGATACCTTCTACTTCGGACTCTACATTACCGCTTCTGCTATATCTGCTCAAACTCTTAAGGAGTGGAAAGCTAGATTTTGGAGTACAGTGTATTATTTGTTATTCTACTGAGGTCTCCATTTGTCGTCAGATTGTTATTCTTCCTTCTACAAAGATTATTTGAACCCATCTTCGATATACTTGGCTAGTCAAGCTTGTGAGTATGCCTTAAATCAGGAACTTACTACAACCACTTAGGGGGCGTTTGGTAAGTGGGAATGTGCAAGGAAATCCCATATTCCCTCTTAGATTATCTTGTTTGGTATGTAGCAAGCATAGTTTTGGAAGGAATGATTGATTCCCAAGGGAATCAAAATCAATTGTTGGGAAGGATTTCCATTCCCCCAAAAAACCCTGGAATTTGAGGATTCCCATGGGATTTCCATAACGAACAATAAAATAACCAAAAAAATAGAGTAAAAATATATATATTTCTCCCTATAATCATGGGATTTGGGCATTCTCATGTGATTTCCTTAACAAACAATAAAAAAAACCCAAAAAACTATAATAAAAATTACAATAATAAAGGATTTCCGGGAATGCAATGTATTATACCAAACGCAATAATGCAACATTCCCGGGAATCTTCATTCCCACCCTCACATTTTCAGGAATCCTTTCATTCCTATGAATTTTTCAATCCGTGTACCAAACGCTCCCTTAAGGTGATCAATCCGTATCGAATTTCTTTACTTCTCTTCAGAATCTTTGGCAATAAATTGATGAAATTGAGGAGCTATGTAAGGAGAAGAAGTGTGTAGCATAGTGTAACCGAAAACATCCTTACGAGTTTTTGATGAGGCTTCGTCCAGAACTCACAGTTGTTCGCAGTCAGCTTATGTCTCGTGAGACAATTCCTACCTTGGAACAGACCAAATCAGCTGTGTTAGACAAGAATACAAATCTTCGGACTACTACTCTTCTTCCTACACCACAGTCTACTTCTGTGTTGGCCGTCACACCACACCACATTTGCAGCATAGTTATTCCTCTTCTTCGTCTTCTTTTCATCCAATGAAGCTAAAGAAAAAATGTAACTATTGTTACCTTTATGGGCACACCATAGATCAGTGTTGCACGCGTTTGTGCTTGAATCAGAAACCTTTTATAGCTGCTCCTGTTAAGACTTTGGCTTATCCTCCTAACCAGCTCACTCAGTTCATATCTCAACAGCTCAGTCGTCAGATAGCATCACAGCTCCCAGTGTCTCTTCTTTATCTGGTACTCCAACTCAACCGCCACAATCCATGAGTGCCACCACTCCTAGTTAGTCCTCACAGCCTACATGATTGCTTGATTCAAGTGCTTCCTATCACATGACCTTTGATGCTTTTATTTTTCACAATTGTTCTCCTTTATCTTTTAATTATGTGTACTGCTTCCGGAGATCTCCTTATCTCTTAACAGGGAAATTTTTCATCTACAAAATCTTATATTCCCTCAGTCCTTTATGTTCCTAACAAATCTATGAACTTAATTTTTGTTGGACAAATTGTCAATCACAATTGCACCATTACATTCGACACAACTTGGGGCTGGTTGTAGGCATGATCGTACCTATATCATGGATCACTTGCACATTCCCAATTGCCAAAGTCTTGAGTTCCATTGTTCCTACCATGAGTGTTTGGCATCAGCATTTAGGTCATCCTTGTTCTTCCATATTATCATCTTTATTTCAGTCAGGTGTCTTCGGTAGTACATCTAAGTATTGTACTTGAAACCTTAATGAATGTCTGGGTTGTCATCTCGGTAAATATATTATCCTTTGAGTAATAGTCGTGGTTCTGCCTTATTTGAGCTTGTGCATTCTAATGTTTGGGGCATTCTCATGTATCCAAATCAAACTATAAATATTATGTTGTTTTCATTAATGACTGCTCTCGTTTTACATTGATTTTTTCATGCACTCTCGTAGTTATTTTTTAGTATTTACAAAAATTGTCACAATGATTGCCACACAATATAATCGTAAGATCAAAACCTTTCGATCTGACGCTGGTGGATAGTATATGTCAATGGAGTTTCGAAGTTTCTTAGCCACTCAAGAAATATTTCCTCTCCTGGTTGCTCATGCTCAAAATGGCACTGCTGAAAGGAAACATAGACAAATCATTGAAACCACTAGGGCCTTGCTTCTATCTGCATAATCAATTTTGGTCTGAAGCTGCTCTTATTGTTGTCTACTTAATTAATATCTAGCCTTCAATTTCATTGGTGGCGATACCTATTTATCTCGACTCAATGACAAATCACCAACTTATAACCACCTTCGGATTTTTTATTGTGTTTGTTATGTTATTGATGAGGACATCAGTTCGAGACAATTTGGACATTTCTATAAGCGCAGACATCGTCTAGGATGGTTGTTCCATTAGCTTGGTATTTTATTTCAGTACTCATTTATTTTTGGCAATTCTAGCCATATGTAGTAGTTTTACGATTTACACCATTTATTTTATGCATTGAAATATTTTGGAGATTTATATTGAGATTTATTTTGAGCCTATATATAGGGCTTGAGAACAATGAGAAAGTATGATATTCTTGATTAAAAATTATTATGTTGAGTTATTGCTCTGCATTCTTTTCTTGTGCGTGTGAGACCATAAGAAATTATTAGGGTTGGTGAGAAATCCTAAGTATTAGGATTTGTGAGAAGTTCTAATTACCCCCAAATTTCCCAGTTAATTGAAACCCTAATCACCTCCAAATCTCATGAGCCACCTAACCCCTCCTTTTTCCTTTCCCTGGCATCCCAAACCCATCGATCTCACCACCCGGTGCCGCTACCACTTTCAGTCACCCCCGACGTCACCTGCCATTGCCTCACCATCGTCCACCATCCCGACTACCCGCATCGACAGCAAAGCCCTCCTGTAACTCCTCCCCCGTACAGTCCCTCCACCTCCGCCACTCATCGCCGTTGTTGCATTCCCCCCATCGCTGCAACCGAGCTCCTCCATCACCCCCCGTAACCACCACCCCCAACCACCTAACCGCCTGCCACCACAGCACCGACCACCCCCACACCCTCTCCCCAAATTCGAAACCTTAACCCTAAATCAACCCTTGCACCACCTCAACTCGCGGCCTTCCCCTTCCTGTCAACTTCCTGACGGCCCCTCCTCGCCGGCCCCTGCAGCCACCATCGCCGCCTCCTGCCCAACAACGGAACTTTCCTCCTCGATGCTTGCCATTGCAGCCAATCAAGCACCAGCGCAACTTGCTTCGAACCCGGTAACCTCTTTCCATGCCTCCATTTATTTGTGATACCATTTATCGTCTCTAAAATATTATTTGATTTATCTATCGTCCACAAATATTGAGAGTATGCTCTTCTACTTTCTAATTAGAATACGAATCATTATTGACTGTTTTACTTGCTAAGAACGCTTAGTTATATAATTATTGATTGTTAGAACTGAATCTTTAATTGGGCTTGTTAAACTTAATTCAATTTTTGAAAATTTATCAAACCAATTAATAGTTTTAACTTCTAGTTTAATCTGTATTACATGTTGGTAAACTTAATCTTTTAATATTATTGAAAATTCTCTCATTAGAGTTAAGTTTTACATCAGTTATCTTTCAACCACGTGAATGTAACAAATTATCCGAACAAACAGTTGAGTGTATTCCCTGGTTATGATCTCGAGCGAAAGACTATTGTTGCTATGATCCAAAAGCAAGACTTATTCGTGTCTCATGATGTTCACTTTGTAGAAGATCAATTCTACTTTGGTAAAATTGACTCCTACATTTGATCCTCACTCTTAGGACTTTTTATATCTTTTTTCCACCTTTCTTGGTTCTTCTCCTACGATTATAGCACCACCTCTGATCACACCCACACCCACACCCACACAAGAGTTTTCTTCCTCTGTGTCTGGTCCTCTACCTTCTCTTTCTTTAGCTCGTCATTGTATTCAGCCGCTTTTGCATTACTATACTCGTCAGGCATGACCCATGACACAGGAACCATTAGTGCCTTCATCGGACCCTACAGTGCCACCACCTATTGATTCCCCTGAGTCTCGCTATCCTTTGAAGTCCCACCATCCTCTTTGGCTTACCTACCCATCTCTGGGTAATCCGGAGTCCTCTGCTTTTCTTGAAGCTCAAAGTTTCAAAGAAACATCACAAGTTCCCATTTGACAACAGGCTATGACAGATGAGTTTGATGCTTTAAGCAAAACATGTACTTGGGAATTGGTTCTGTCACCTTCAAGAGTACGGCCAATTACACGCAAGTAGGTATATAAGATCAAAACCAGGTCCTGTTGCTATAAGGCTTTCAACAAGAATATGAGATTGATTTTCAGGAGACTTTTGTTCCTGTTGCACACATGACCATCGTTATGACTATTGTTGATGTAGATGCAGTCCGTAATTGACTTCTGTGGCAACTGGATGTGAAGAATGCTTTCTTGCATAGTGAGCTTCGTAAAGATGTTTATATGCTTCCTCCACCTGGCTTATGTCACCCCCCAAATATTGTATATCGTCTTCGATGTGCACTCTATTGTCTCAAACAGGCTCCACAAACTTGGTTTGAGCGCTCTGCTGGTTTTCGTTAGAGTATCCATTATCCGGTTATGTTCATTCACTCCTCTAACAAAGGTCGCACAATTTTTTTGTTATATATTGATGATAGAATTAGTACTAGTGACGACCCTACCCGTATCCAGACTATGAAAATCTATATGCATAATTAGTTTGCTAATCAGTTGCTATGATTGATCTTAGCTTGCTTCAGTATTTTCTTGGGATTGAAGTTACCTCCAGTGTCCATGGTTATCTTCTTTCTCAACGAAAATATACCACATATCTTTTGACCTTTGCTAATATCTTTAAAAGTCGTACTGAAGCAACTCCTGTTGGCAACAAATGGGGTTCAACTTCCTGATCCTAATAAATATCGACATCTTATAGGTAGTCATGTCTATCTCACCATTACCCGACCAGATATTTCTCATACGGTCCATGTTCTGAGCCATTTTGTGTCTGCTCCGACATCTGTGCACTATGTCCATCTACTTTGGGTGCTTAGCTATCTTTGTGGCATGATTACTCGATACATATTCTTCTCCAAGTCCTCTCCACTAGCATTGCAAACCTATACTGATGTCATCTAGGCAAGTAACCTTGATGACATCTGTGCACTATGTCCATCTGCTTTGGGTGCTTAGCTATCTTCGTGGCATGATTACTCGATACATATTCTTCTCCAAGTCCTCTCCACTAGCATTGCAAACCTATACTGATGTCATCTGGGCAAGTAACATTGATGATAGGCAATCCATCACAGACTATTGGGTCTTCCTTGAAACTTCTCTCATTTCTTGGAAGTCCAAGAAGCATACTATGGTTTCTCGTTCTAGTTCAGAGACTGAACTTCGTGCTGTTGGTGCCACACAGGCAGAAGTGGAATGGTTATGACAGTTACTAGAGAATGTTGGTATTATTTCGAAGCTCACTCCTTTTTTTTGTGACAATACTTACCATCAATATTTCCAATGATCCGGTCAATCATAAGCTTACTAAACATATAGGTGTTGGTGTCTTCCTCACTAGAAAACATGTTCCTAAGGTCATATCTCTTCACTATGTGCCTTTTGAGCTCAATGTGCATATTTCTTCACAAAATCTCAAACGAGGGCCTAACATCAGCACTTTTGTTGATTCATGTGTATGACATGTACTTATCCTACCTTGTATATATATTGTTGGCTTGTATGTCCCAATAAATCAGATTCTACTCTTTATCTCTATCTCTATCAGTCAAAACCTTCTTTGAGCATGTGACGAAGTTGCACAGGCTACCACACACATTATTGTGAGGGGTTGCAACCCAATCTTGATGAAAATTGATGAAGCTTTTTAGACTAAAAGTATAAGACAGGAAGTTTCTAGAAGCTCCATCAACCAATTTAAAGATTCAACCAACAGTTTAAAGGTATCAAACTGTATCTCCCATATTTATGTAGCCAAAAGTGTAACCAATGGACCAACTAGATGGCATGAGAAGAGCACTAGTTTCAATATCAATCAATATATGTCCTTGTTGCTCATGTTGGCAGTACAACAAAGGTACAAGTGTGGAGGATTTACTATTGAGCAAACCATATCTGGAATCCCTAATTGCTATATCTCAAAACCAATCTTAGACGAGCTCAAGATTGGCTCAAGAAACAACTCAACCTCCATCTCAGTAATTGAAGCTTCTATGTAGTGAGCAGTCTTCCGCAAGTTAAAACCTACTCATAGAACTCAATTAGAACCCATCGATTCCCAGAAAGGTACAAGTGTAGAGGATTTACTATTGAGCAAACCATATCTTGAATCCCTAATTGCTATATCTCAAAACCAATCTTAGACGAGCTCAAGATTGGCTCAAGAAACAACTCAAACCTCCATCTCAGTAATTGAAGCTTCTATGTAGTGAACAGTTTTCCGCAAGTTAAAACCTACTCATAGAACTCAATTAGAACCCATCGATTCCCAGAAATTAACAAGTCGCTATTATGGCTTCTACAGTGTTAATAAAAAAATTGGCTTGATCATTATCATCTAGAACTTCCTAATTGTTGTCATTCAATCACCCCATCTTGCGCATATTGCACCTCATGAAGCACCAGTGGCGGAGCCAGTATTTTTATCAACCGGGAGCAAAATTACAACTAAAAAATTTTCCATAGCTGTTTGAAAATTGAACTAAAATTAAAAATGTATCAAATAAACCCCTAATTTATTATCAATATCAGTCAATCAACAACATAAGAAACCTAATTTATAAACTCTAATTTAGTATAAATAGTCAAACAACAGCATCATAAACTAATTTATAAACCCCTAATTTAGTATGAAGACCTAATTTATAAACCCTTATGCTATAAACCCCCAATTTATAAACAGAAACCTAATTTCTATTTCCATTAATTTCTGATCTCTAACCTCCAAACAGGAACCTAGTTTTTGATATCTCTAACCCCTAATTCATACCATTAAACAAAATATCATAAACTATGTTTTATGAAATTAATGAAAGTATAAATACCTCAAATTTGTGCCAAGGTGGAGAAAGCTCAGTAAGGTGGACAAAGCTCAGGAATATGTCATTTTAATCAACTAATTTTGAGGCAATTTTGAGTAAGATCCACTATAAATTAATGAGAGATCTTTATGAATTTTTGTTCACATCCATGAGTACATTAAAATCATATATTCACTAACTCAAAATGTTATTAGGGTAAAATCATATATTCACTTGCTCAAAATTGGTGGGGGGCAAATCCAGGGTCGACATTTACATGCGGCTTGCGTGCAACTGCGCATCCTGCGAATACGAATGTCGGACCAAATTGACTATCACGTATGGGCTTCTTTTTCAACCCAGTTTTAAATTTTTTGGGGTTTTGGTAGCCATCTGTTATGGGATATAGAAGAACTGCTTACAAATTTTGGACCGAATAAAGGAGCAATCTTGACTGTTGGCCCAAATAGAGGAGCAGACAGCAATGAGAATGAGCATTTTTTAGGCCCAAAAGGAGCGGGCTTCATTACGGGGGAGCAGGTTTGGGAGAGACTTTAAAATTAGACTAGATAATCAAAATAATAACCCATATAATAAAAATCCAGGGTAAGCAGCAACTCACCGTGGATACATGTGCATCCACCCCTGTGAAGCACCAAGGTTCCTGATGAGTGAAATTTCTATATAATTTTTAGTACTCTTTAATGCATCAAAATTGCAAGTTTTCATTTATTTCTTTACAATTTATCTTATTTCTACTTATTTTTATTTATTCGTTTGATTTTGTAGGAATGAGATTTATAAGTGCACAAAGATATAAATTTTGGTAAAAATCAAAGAAAAAACAAGGATAAAGAATTTTAAATTCAAATTTATTTTATGTGAAGATTTCTAGAAAATTTGAGCACTCAAATACATATTTTTACAAATTGACTCTTTGAAGAATTAATAAAAATAATATGGTCAACTAGGGGGTGCAATGAAATTTTGGAATAAAAAAAAATTAAATAAAGCAACATTACCTAATCTATTAATCTTAATCTTTAGGATCTGAATTAATTAATTATTTAAAATATATACTTATCATATTAATTATTTAATTAATTAATTATCCTAATAAACTAACCTAACCCTAATTACATCTCTCCGATATATATAAGTGCAGTATGTGAAGGAAAAAAGCTGGGTCTGGGTTGGTGGGCGGCGTGAAGAAAAGTCAGAGGAGAGAGAAGAAAGTGGAAGGGCGGCGTGAAGAAAAAGTTGGTTGGCGGCGGGACCGGAAGAAAAGAAAAGAAAAAAAAAAGAAAAAAAATTAAAAGAGAAGCAGCAGAACGAAAGGGGAAGAAAGAAGAGAAAGAAAGAGGCATTGTTGGGCGCGAAATTTGAGGTATTTCGACTTGGATTTTCGGCAACAAACAGAATTTTTTTCTTCTTCATCTCTTCTAATTTTTAATATGCAATCCAGGAACATGTTTGTTAGTTGCAAATTTATTATGAACTAATTTTATTTTTCTAGAGCTTTGATGTAGCCTAGTTTTGATAACACAATTTTAATTCCATATTATTTTTCTATTTTTCTATGGTTGCATGTTTGATTTTTGTTCTTAATGCTTACAATTGTTTGGCCAACTTTTGTATGATTTATTGGATCATGGAGAAACCGAGAGGTAATTTGTGATTTAGAACTATAGAATTAAACACCATTGATTAAGCGAAATTAGAGATGATTTACCTCGATTGATGTGTGACTATAAAGAAATCTATAGAACTTAATGAGTCTTTAATTAATTAAATTTGCATAGAGATATGACAAACTGTTAGTTAGAGATATTTTTGATGTTGTTCGAGAGAAAACATTGAATGATTAGGAGATTTTGGTCTACAACTTGGAAAAATAATATTTTTATTTACATGGAGTTATAAATTGTGTGGGATTAAGTAGATGAAACCAAAAGCCCTAGAATTAGTTTTGCCATTAACAAACAACAAAATTTCAGACTCTCGTTCTCTTTTAATTAGTTTATTTCTTTCATTTAAATTAATTTAATTTAGTTGCTATTTTTTATCATCTTTTCGATCTTCCAAATAGTAGTTGATCTAGTAATTTCGGTACTCGATAAAATAATTAGTCCTTGTGGTTCGACACTCTTTTCACTTACTATACTACTTGTTGCAATTTTGTACACTTGCAAATAATTCACATCAGTTCCTACTGATTATCCATGAATAACCACCCACACAATAAATCACCATGGAGAGTAAACCAAAACAGGCCTTCAACTAAAGATTGACAAGGTGAAGAATAAGCACAGTTTAAGCTATTGAAATAGAAGACAAAAATTTCCTGAATAAGTGATTTTCTACGAATCTGACAACTCGAGACAAAGGTCAATCTAGGAGGGAGTAATTTTTTTACAGTAGAAGTGGAAGATATGTCTACGATGACAGAGTTCCATGTCTTTGATGTTAGCTCTCATCTCTCATTTGTAAGGTAGTCGTGGGGTACCTCAACTCATATTTCAAAGTAGGCTAGAAAGGGGTGTGACAACTTCATCAACTTTGCATCATTCAAGAAGTCCTTAAGAATAGGAGCCATCCTCTTATTTGCATTTGTAGTTTACTTATCAACTGAACTAATTCTCTTCAATGACATGCACCAAATCTCCTTCATATTTTCACCTCTTCTCTTGTTGATGGCTAAGAGCCTAAGGGACTGTTCTTTTTTTTGCCTCTTATAAGAGATTTACAATAAGAGCCTCTTTTTGAGTGGTTCTTTTATATAAAAATAACCTCTTATAAGTACCTCTTATAAGAGATTTATGTTCTTTTTTCACCTCTTACAAGAGCATTTTTTCTACTTTTAGACATTTTTGTCCTTACTACATAATTTCTCTATTTATATAATCCGATGAAATGTTATCTTTTTAATGATGTTGCTGTTGTTTGCAAATAGTATGCACTGATAGGAATATATTTCTGAAGCAAAAGCACTGATTCATTCGATTTTGAAAGAAAATATATATATATGCAAACAGCATTTGTTAATAGGTGAACCTCCGAAGAGGAGAGCCTTTGTTAATAGGTGAACCTCCAAACAGCATTTGCAAACAGCATTTGTTAATATATGCAAACAGCATTTCTGAAGCAAAACACATTCGATAAATAAAGAGTAAAACAGCATTTGTTAATTCCTGAAATCTTAACAATGAAACTTCAAAATTTCTGCAGTTGATTAACGAATTGAAAAACTTCCACAAACTCCAAATTTAACAAACACAACAAATTTTGAAGTAAAAAAAAGATTATACAGGACATACATATTCAACTAATTAAAAAAACCATTTATATGATGACTGATGTTGTCATGTTGATACAGAAATATATGCAAATGTGCATAACATTGCTCAAATACTTGGTCATGAGTTTCATTGCATAAAACTGCAGTTTTTCGAGGTTCCAAATTATATCATGATGCTATGAGCATAGTTTTATTTGAGAAAATGGCTCTACCATTCTGTTCCTCAGGATGAAGGGAATTTGTCATGATATGACTCTGCAGAGCATCCTAATTAATAGAAAAACCTTTTTTTCTTTCAGGAAGTCTTGTAGACGTCAAGTGTTGTTTATGAGAAAAGTCCGTAACACTTGAACATGAAGATTGTCACGACAAATCAATGCAAGATAAGCATCAGTTCCTTTTAGCCATGGTGCCAAACCATTGTCAGTTTTGCGAGATGGCAAAAGAAAAGAGACATCAATAAGAGGTGCTGTGGGAAAGAAAGGGTATCATTAATTTAGGGGTAGTGTAGTCATTTTAAGTTATAGAAGACTTTTAAGATTTTGAAAGAGGCAAGTAGAAGCCATTTAGCTTTAGAAGCAATTTTGAAGGAAATCTCTTATAAGAGGTAAAAAAAGAACATTAAAAAAAATCTTGTAAGAGGTGGACCACCTCTTACAAGAGGTAAATCACTTATAAGAGGAGAAAAAGAACACCACCTAAGACTAAGGTAGTGTTCTTTTTCTCCTCTTATAAGTGATTTACCTCTTGTAAGAGGTAATCCACCTCTTACAAGAGTTTTTTTAGTGTTCTTTTTTTACCTCTTATAAGAGATTTCTTTCAAAATTGCTTCTAAACCTAAATGGCTTCTACTAGCCTCTTTCAAAATCTTAAAAGTCTTCTATAACTTAAAAAGACTACATTACCCCTAAATTAATGATTTCCAAATTTTCTTTATTACACAGATAGTTTCAGTTTTTTCATTTTTATGAACATAATCTTAATTTGTCTGATATTGATTTTCCTTGTTATATCTCAGATGAAAATAGATTGGGTTGGAGGATTTTCCGGGAGTCGTACAATGAGGACAACAACTCCTATGATGATAACTCATTCACAACAAATGGGCTACTGGAACAAATAGATGTGACAAGAGATGCCACAGACTATCTGTGGTACACGACAAAGTTAGTAGCTATTAGCTAATACTGCTTTAAACATTTCTCTCGTTTGAATTCAAACTCATGTGAATTTCCTATACTATTTCAGTGTTGATATAGGCCAAGACGAGCAATTTCTACAGAATGGCCAGTATCCTGTGCTCACCGTGATGTCAGCTGGTCATTCGTTGCATTTTTATATCAATGGGCAATTGGCAGTTTGAATAGTTTAACTTACCACCTGTTGTAGGTTATGTAAAACAATTGACTTTTTAATGCTGATTAGTGACATGTTCAGTTCAGTATATCACTTAAAATGGTTTGAGCTGCTTCTACAACTATTAGATCAACCTGGCATCAGCTCTCATTATAAACTACAGCTTTGTTCAATCAAAACAAGATCAACCATGGAAAACTTATATAGTAAGGACAAAAATGTCTAAAAGTAGAGAAGGCTCTTGTAAGAGGTGAAAAAGGAACAGAAATCTCTTATAAGAGGTTCTTATAAGAGGTTATTTTTATATAAAAGAACATCTCAAAAAGAGGCTCTTACAAGAGGCTCTTACTGTAAATCTCTTATAAGAGGCAAAAAAAAGAACAGACCCTAAGAGAAACAGGGTAAAGTCTAAGAACCCTTCACCTAAATCTCAAACTAATATTGAATTATTGACCATACCAATACAATCAATTTTCTACTCATAACCTCTAAAGTATAAGAATTTCGTATTCTTCACAATCATAAAGACTTCTCCTTTGCAATCATAACATTTTCCTGTTCATTCTACCACTTCCAAATTTAGACCAAGATCAAGCCTTTATAGTAATTTCATTAATCCTCTCCAAATTCAAAACTATCGCCACCTAAAAATAAAAAAATAAAAAACCCTTAGTTTCTAAGAACCCAAAATGGATAAGGAAAAAAAAAGAATTGTATGAAGCTAAACATGAAAAAAAAAAAAAAAAAAAGTAAAAAAAAAACTTCAAAATCGCTCCTGTATGATTATAAACTAGTTTCTAAGAACCCATAATAGGTAAGAAAAAAAAGAATTGTATGAAGCTAAACATGCAAGATTGAACACACGCGCACAAAAAAATCCTTAAATTTAACAAAGATCGGAACATTTGTTACCATGTTTATGCGGAAGAGGAGGAGATGGGCATTCGAGGGGTCGTTTGATTCGGCGTCGAAAAAAATCCAATTATTCCTGATCGGATAGAATTCGTCAGCTACGGCTAAACGCGGCGGCGAGTTTGATGACTGGAGTGGGTTTCGATTTCTCTTTACCACCACAAATCGAGCTTATTAGAACTTAGAATGTTCTTTACCCTTTGTTTCATGCTTTTTTGCAGCTGAACCCTCACTCTTTTAGCATATTGAATGGAAATATTTGGTTTAAAATTTTGCAATTTAACTTTTTCAATTTTGAACAACAAATTAAGGATGTAGGCGTCTCTCTAAGATTTAGTAAGGGACAAAGCTGGGAGGGCAACTAGTCCGGGCCGCAGCCCGTCAGGCCCAACCTTGTAGTAGTCGGTCCCGGACGGGGCCGATTGGAGTGGAACTCCAGCCCAGATTGGCCCCCTAACCAGCAAGCCCTGATCCCGAGTCTAGCAGGGTCGGGGCTGGCCTGGCTGGAAATTGAGTTTTTTTCTCTCTTCCTCAATCAATTAAGAACAGAATCAACTGACAAAATAGATTTTAAAAATAAATAATATTATAGAAAATTTCGGTGTACAAGAATCATATTTTAAAACTGTGTATTATTTTTCTCAACTATTTAAATTTGGAATCATTCCTTACAACGAGAAAAAAAGTGTAATCTATATAATAAAACACAAAGAAAGCTATCAAGTGGCTCTCATTCAATCCCCCAAAATCAAAGGTCCGGATCTAACTTCACAAAACACATTTTTCCCTCAAAAGTTTCCTCCCAAAACTCAAATTCAAATCTCCCAAAACAACTCATTTATTTATTTAATTATTTCTATATATTTATATATATATATATATATATATATATATATAATAAAACACAAAGAAAGCTATCAAGTGGCTCTCCTTCAATCCCCCAAAATCAAAGGCCCATATCTAACCTTACAAAACACATTTTTCCCCCAAAAGTTTCCCCCCAAAAATCAAATTCAAATTCTCCCCCCTCCCCCAAAAAAACAACTCATTTATTTATTTATTTATTTATTTATTTATCTCTCTCTCTCTCTCTATATATATATAACACAAAGAAAGCTATATATATAAAACAACTCATTTATTTATTTATTTATTTATTTATTTATTTATCTCTCTCTCTCTCTCTCTCTCTCTCTATATATATATATATATATAACACAAAGAAAGCTATATATATATATATATATATAAGACAAAGAAAGCTATCAAGTGGCTCTCCTTCAATCCCCCAAAAATCAAATGCCCAGATCTAATCTTACAAAACACATTTTTCCTCCAAAAGTTTCCCCACAAAACTCAAATTCAAATTCCCCCCCCCCCCCCCCCCCCCCCCCGCCAAAAAAAACAACTTATTTATTTATTTTATTATCTCTCTCTCTCTCTTTCTCTCTCTCTCTCTCTCTCTCTCTCTCTCTCTCTATATATATATATATATATATATATATATATATATATGGAAACATGGACTTTTATACCTCAATTTATAATTATTTTTCACCATATACTAATGAAAACATGGACTTTTATTTTCAACTAATTATTGTCATACTATTCGAACTCCAGCTACATAATTGTTGATTTACTATTTACAAGGCTTTTCTATATCGTTATGAAGACGTGCCGTAGGCACGTAAAAAAAAACACAAAGAAAGCTATCAAGTGGCGCTCCTTCAATCCTCCCAAAATCAAAGGCCCAGATTTAACCTCACAAAACATATTTTTTCCCCCAAAACTCAAATTCAAATCCCCCCACCCAAAACAACTCCTTTATTTATTTAATTATTCTCTCTCTCTATATCTATCTCTTTTTCTCTGTTCTATTCAAAAAATTAAGAAAATAAAAAATTTTAAAATTTTAAAAATTTAAAAAACTAAAAAAATTTTTAAAAAATTAAACTTCAAAACTTTAAAAATAATTCCAAAAAAATCAAAAAAAATCAATAACTTAAAAAAATTTTAAAAATTGAAAAAATAAGCAAAAAAAATATTTTTAAAAAAATATTTAAAAATTTTAAAATTAAAAATATTAAAATTTTAGAAATTTTAAAAATTTTAGAAATTTTGAACATTTTAAAATTAAAAAAAATTATAAAATTTTGAAATTTGGGAATCTCAAAGCAAATCCAAATCCAAATCCAATGTCGAACCCCAATCAAGAGGTTGTCGCGGATATCTGATCCGCTGCTGATTCTGTATCGGTGACTCCCCTCCACCAAATCAAGCTCAAATATGAAGCGACTCTGTATTGGCGACTCCCCTCCACCGAATCGAGAGCTCTTATATGCGATGCGACGACTCTAATTTCATCTCATTAACCAAATTCTCATTCTAATTTTTAATTTTTTTTGCGCAGGGGATTACTCAGTTTTTTGTTGAGTCGAATATTGTGTGTGCATGGAATTTAAGTTAAGAGATGTATGATTGTTTTATTTTTTTGGTTTAAAAAAATTTAATTTGGTGATTTTTTTTATGAGTTTTTTATTGGTTTTTATTTAAGGTGTACGCAAGTGAGAGATGGATTATTTGGTGGCCTCAATTTGGACTTCCAAACCATAGCAGGACAGGTAAGCTGACTTGCAACCTAAAATAACTTGGCAAATATGCAACATTAATTTTTTACCACAAGAGAAAATACTATCGTGAAGTGTTCCCTTCACTGGTTATTAGAAACCATGAATAACATAACATATAAGAACTTTTAGTGTATGTTTGGATATATAGAATTGGGATGACTGGAGTTTACCAGTAAATTATGCAAACTCTCCACTCAAGAAAGACAGCTAAAGTAAATTTGTTATTTATCCATTTTGATTATTTTATAAAGGTGCAATGGGGAGACAAAGTAGAGATAAAAGAAATGATTAGCTTGGATTAGAGTTTTGAGAACTTCATGTATTTCATTTTGGTTGAAATAATAATAAGAGCTATTTCAATTGCAAACTGAGTCTCAGACAAACAAATATTTAGATTATTGGTATTGTAGATACCTTCACACATGCACTTGTGTTACCATTGTATTTAGACCTGCTCATAGTGGTTATGGGATTAGAGTAAGCTCTATAAAATCTATATGATAATGTCCTTGCATAACTATTACAAGCATCTAAAAGTGATGCTGAAGTTAAAAAAACTCTATGCAGTGTTTCTAACAAATTATATGCATTCTGGTCAGTTCAAGCTAATGATCAAGAAGGCGATGGTTGAGCTTAAATGTAGATATATTACTTTATCATATAATATGTTTGCTACCTTAATTAATTTGCTGGACCTCCAAAAATATTTTATATAATCAAACCAGGTGCACCATTCCAAAGACGTGCAGTAGGCACGTGTCAACGGGAAAACCTAGTAAATCAACAATATATACAAAATTACAAAATTATATGGTAAGGGTAAGAGGGGATCTAGAGTTCGAGATAGCCTAGAGTTAGATTGAAGAGAGAACATTGGACCACTTTCGTGTACCTCAACTTAACATAAACCTAGGATCTCATCGTCCTAAATTTCCTAGTGAGCTTCGGCTTTGTCTTATAGATTGTAACTTCCACTGGGTTGGGTGTCGTATATTATTCTTTGAGTCCTGACATCTGCTTCCATTCAATCTTTACTGCACACGTATCTCCAAAGTCTACGACTTCAAGCGATTCCTTACCTCGCTCAATATCATGCCACCCAGAGAAAAATCACTTACCGATGCAACTGTGCATGCAGGGGCTTAGTAGATTTTTTGCCATGTGAGAAAGTATAGGATATGAACCTTCATTGTGTTTCCACCATGTTGGTATATCAATCTTCTATTCACACGGTAGTGAATTTTGTGAATTACGATAATGTAATTCATTTGGTGCATTAGTCCTAGATTTTTTAGATTGAATACGACTTAATAAGTTAACAATTGTATATTCAAATGCAATGCCCTCACCACTAGAAGAAGATTATGATGTACTTTTATGTTGTGTTATAGAAATAGATGCAAAAGTTTATCATAAATATCATATAAATTATTTATTACGAACTCAAATTTAACTAGAAATGCATTATGATCATAAGAATCAGCATCCACCTTACAACTCAATCAAACTCTTCGTACCTTCTAACTTGATATGTGTCACGCCCCGCTTCCCAAAAATACGAAATACGAGCACATGACATTGGCCCAGCGAATGACTAACGTCACCCATAAGCTGTTTATCCGATCAACTCAATAATAACAACAATACAAAACAATTGTGCAGGCAATAATAATAATCTCATGAATAATAATACTTGAAATAAAGCAATATGAAATATCCAAATACAATAAACCAATGTCTAGAAACAAATAATAATATTCGGGTCATAAGCCCAATACAATAATAGATCAAAACACAATAATAATGAATCTCAATACACTAAGTTCAATAAAACAATAAGCAACTAGAAAGCATTAAATCTTCAGAAAGTTTGTTCCCCATTTCCAGCATGCAATTCTTCTTCATTACCTGTGAACACTTCATCTAAAAAGAGTAGAAAATTTATCCTTAGAGCAAGTCGTGGATAGCAAGTAAAGAAAGCAATGAACAATGGAATAACGATATAACAATAAATTCAATGGGTCGATAGGAATCAATAACATGGGACAATAGCAATAATCAATATCATGATAATCGGTGCAATGGTATAAACAATGATTCAATATTCGATAACAATATTTAATGGTCGATAACACTTAGACAATATTCTATATCAATAGAAACAATGATGTACAATATGCAGTGTCGATGTTATGTCATTTCTTAAGTCTATTAATCATTTTAAATGTTAACTAATGCATATATTACTGCATCCCATACTACAGGATCAATGCATAAAATCAATTTCGTTTAGACTAAGTGGTGAATTCTATAGATCATGTGTCGGTACGATAATCACTGATACAATACAATATTGTTGCACGATACATTACGATGATTCACTGATTCACTGATATGATACATTGATAATACACGAAAGATTGGGGTGCCGTAGTCAGCGGTCCACAATCAATCGATAAACACTGACCGACACAGTCACTATATTATTCACTACTCAAGTTAATCCCTTAAACCCCGGCTTGTTAATTGTTTTATCAATGCAACAATACAATATGCAATTTTAGACATGAGATGAACAATAGTTACAACAGGAAAACAATAGGATGGTAACATCGAAATAAGACAATTAGAATGATGACAATAACTCATTAGGATCATGCAATGCAACATACACACTTTAATTCATACAATACTATGATATATGAATAAATAATCTATTAAAATCTGGATTATAAAATTCTGGACAACAAAAGTAGTATGTACAAAAATACAGTTTTCCGCTATTTCAGAACTCGAAAACTGAATCCGTCAGAAGTTCTAGAAACTAGACTTCCACATGGTTCCAACGCATATTTAAAGTTCAAAATCCGAAAGCAGGTAGCTAGGTCAAACACACCATTCTTTACATATTTCATGTTCAGGCAGGATTTCGACATCATGTTATTTTATTTTTAGAATCAGCAAAAACTAGAAATAAAATTCATTAAAAATATTTATTAGACTCATAAACATGTTAACTAATGTTCTGGAAATCATCAGAGTAAAATTTTAACATTTGATCAGCCTTTTTATAGTTTAAACATCAAACATACAAGAATATGAAATTCTAAAAATAAAAATACAGTTGTAGTAAAACAATCATAACTTTTGCTACACAACTCGGAATTCAGCGATTCAAGATGTTCTGGAAACTAGAAACATAGGGCTATAACTCTTATTCAGAAAGTTATTTATTTTGAGATCAAATACTGGATCAAAAATATCAGGCAAAATACAGACAGCAAACAACATAAAGGTTTTTGGGTATTTTTCATGAAATTAATTAATTAAACATGATGGATATCAATTCTATTAGTCAATAAACTTCATAATCAGCATGATGGGTTTAAAAACATGATCAATAAAATTAAGAACACATACATACATTAATTTATCATCAACCAAATATCAATCGATCAATCAAACATACAACCTAGCAATTATTTTACAATAGATTAATTGTGTGACAATTATATGAGTAACCCTATCATGAATACTATATGGATGCATGAAAGATTCAATCTTTATAGTCAAAAGTGGCATGAAGTCGAGAATATTGGGGTTAGTTTGTGTAAACCCTCAATAGACCCAACGAAAGATAATCAATACAATGATACGATAAACGATTAGGATCTACTTGCGGAATTTCATTAAGGATTTTTCCTATTTGTGGGTCATTTGTGGCATGCGGGAAGGGCTTATGCAGCTGTAGCAGGATATGAAAAAGGAATTGACCGTGATTTGGAACTAGTTCTTTCTATGACCCCTCTTAGCCGAGATTTTTTTATTTGTATTTTTTTATTGATTGTTTTTTTTTTCGGTTATGGCTCAACCAGGCGGGATAGCCGAGCCATTCTCCTTTTTGAAAGATAAGGCCAAGTCAAACGAATAAGGAAAGAAATTTATTCAATAAGCAAAAGGAGAGAGAGGGATTTCGAACCCTCTATAGTTATTGAAACTATACCGGTTTTCAAGACCGGAGCTATCAACCACTCAACCACCTCTCCCAGGAGCAATCTCTATTTTATTCCTACGAATAGAACATGACCATATGAGATGATACACTAACTATCTGTAGAAACATCCCAGATTCAATTTATGTTTCGATATATCTACTGTATACTATATATACATATGTACATGATGGAGTATATCCATTTGTGAAGTAATTACTAAACTTCACCTCGACTCCATGCCCGAATAAAATAAAGTGGTAATTTAGTTCTAAAGAAATCAGTTGATTCATGGTCAAATCCCTCTATGATGCATTTTATTCCAAATATGACTAAGCAAGGGATCAAATGGTATAGTTCATTTGTTGGTAGCTTGGAGGATTCCAAACATGATTATTGCTTTCCAATTAGTTGTTTTGCATTAATTGTGACTTCATCAATCTTACTGATTAGTGTACCCATTGTATTTGCTTCTTCTGATGGTTGGTCAAGTAACAAAAATGTTGTATTTTCTGGTACATCGTTATGGATTGGATTAGTCTTTCTGGTAGCTATCCTTAATTCTCTTTTTTCTTGAATTTGGCATTTTTAATAGCCAAAAAGCCATTCTTTCGCAAAAAAATTCGGATTGTGAGACACATTAAGATTCAATCTCAGTTCGAAAAAAAAATTCTATTGCATTTTTTTTCTCATTAATTGGATGTTCTAAATGGAATATGGATATAATAAGAATCTTATCTTAATTGGAATTTGACTTTACTATACTATAAATTCAATTCATTTTAACTATAGCTCTATAGCAATAGTATTTCTATCTTCTATCTAAGTATTTATATCTGTCCCCAGCCCTGCGCAAATATGATCCAGATGCATATATGATATATATCATATATGTCATATATGTGTGGACATATGCGTACTTATCAGCAACTGAAAAAAATGCGGATATGGTCGAATGGTAAAATTTTCTCTTTGCCAAGGAGAAGATGCGGGTTCGATTCCCGCTATCCGCCCATGATGAAGTAATGTACTATGATACAAAATTCGATGTAGTAAATTCGGTTCGGTATAGTTGATTATGATACTATAGTAACTAGTTACTTAAGTAGTTCTGCCCTCCCGTTTATTTACCTCCCACACAAAAACAAAAGGAGACATTAATTATATTATTAAGTAAATATATTTTCATTTTTGTTTTGACAAAAAAATGTTGCTATTGCAGAGACAGGATTTGAACCTGTGACCTCAAGGTTATGAGCCTTGCGAGCTACCAAACTGCTCTACTCCGCGCTAAAGAACTAGTAACTTATGGTATGAGCGAGGAAAGATTGGATATGCCCCTCTACCATATTCGCCTCTGACCATCAAATGAAATGTGAATAAACCGTCCTCCTTTCTTTGAAACAAGGGGCGCTTCCGCTTCTGTGCGTGCTTCAAATAATTTTGTCTTCTCCATATTACCATATCTCTAGAGTCAATAATTTTCTATGAGGAACTACTGAACTCAATCACTTGCTGCCGTTACTCAACAGTTTTCTGTTGAGGTCTATCCTATAGCGGTACTCAAATTGGACCAATGATTGATTTCTAGGTTTCGTCGTAAACCTAATTGGTTACTTCCAATTACGTAAATCAATAGTTCAAACCGCACTCAAAGGTAGGGCATTTCCCATTGATATAGGAACTTCTATACCAGAAACAACGGTATCTCCAATATAGCCCCTCTGGGGTGTAAAATATATCTCTTCTCCCCATCCCCATAGTGTATCTTGAATTTGATACAAGGTTCAATTCAAGAGGAAAGTGACTTGCCTTATAGACGATTAATTTGAATACCAAGAATAACAGGATGAGAATCCTGGAGCAACGAACCCACGAACTCTCAAACTACGTGCACAAAAAAGCCAATAACAATCAACAACAAGAGAGAGAGAGTAATGGAAGCAACAGTGGCAAGGGGCAATGGGATCTGGGGGTCGAGCGGCGCGGTCGTCAGTAGCGAACAACGAGATTGGCATCGACGACGTCGATGGTGGCATCGGGGGGCCTGGGTCCGCTGCTGGAGGTCGATCGGGGCTGAGGGAGACATCAACGGGAGGTGGACAGGGGGGTCGCGACGCTGGTGGTGGTCGATGGGTCGCCGAAGGGAGGTCAATCGGGGTTGAGTTCAGATCGGGAGATAGAAAGAGGTGGGAGGAGAGAGAGAGAGATTACGGTTATCAAATTGTATTTTTTGTGTTTTTAGGGTTTGTATTAGGGTTGTATTTATAGAATATAAGTAGATTGTTGGGTTAATGGGTTAGGATCCAATAATAGTGAGTTAGGGTCAACATGGTTCAATTAAAATATCCACAATTCAATAAAATAAGATCCACAAGATAGATAACCCAACGAGAAGAGAATAATAGTTCATGAACAAAAATTTAAATCCAAACAAATAAATAAATAAATAATACAAATGAATAGAATATAAATTGGGCTTGAAAATAAATTAGAATTCGCCAAGAAAATCAGATCAAATACAATGATAAAATAATTCAATAGATGAAATTTAATTAAATAATAAAGAAATAACAATTAATAATTATAATCATAATAATAATAAAATTATATAACAAGATAGTATGCGGTTTTAACAATTATATTAAAATAATCCCATAATATTAGTATTTTTAATTTAGGCTCAAATATAAATATCCGATCAATAAGGAATATGAAGTAAGATTAAAATACACCATTATTCGAAATGAATAAAATTTTCGATTAGAAAACAATTTAATAAAAGATCCGAAATGAATTTAGCACAAAATAAATTTATAAAAATCAAATTATAGAAAATACACGAAAAATTCTTATTAGCGGAAATGGAGGTTACAATATGATGATCCATTACGTGACATGAGGTCCATTACACTAGAAACACAACACAACATATGAAGATGATGAAAATATTTCAAAACTTTAGTGTAAGCGGCGGAAGAAACTAGATCTCCAATGTATGAAACATGCATCATTTCTTGAAAAGTTGACATCATACTAACTATTGAAGAAAAATACCACTAGAAGTGGAATCATAAGATTTTGAAAATTGTAGGGTAGAGTTATTGAAAGGTTGCCAAAATTTTAACAAATTTTCGGCAAAAAACCAAGAGCAATCATTTATTTGAAAGTTTTCCATGTTTTTGGCAATACAGAATTCATTTATAACCGATTTGTATTTAGTAACAACAATAAGTAGGTTGTCAGTAGAATTCCAATGGTGTTTAACATCATTAGGGAATTTTCTAAAATGTACTCCTTAAGATTACACCATCAAATGATTGAAGTGTAGGACCATTTAAATCTATGAAATAAATACAATCTCTTATTGCAATTGTATATGATTTAGCTATCTTTAATGCATCTTGCACACACAAGTTAAGGGTATGACTTGCACATTTAAATGATATATTTTTGGCAATGGAGGAGCAAGTTTTTGAATTAATGTGGAAATTGCCCTATTATTGTTCAAAGAATTATCAAAATTAACAGAAATTTTTTTTTCGCAAATATGATAATTAGTGCATGCTTGTATGATATTTGATGTATCCACATCATTATGGGGATACATCAAATATTCAAATGATATGATCCTTTTTTTAAGGATCCAATCGCTATTGATCCAGTGACATGTTACGCACATCATTGGAACATCGTCACAATATTTCAAACCATCGACGGTTAATGAACCTTACAAGTTAAAGCATAAAAATAGCAATTAAAAAATCTTTAAGGTCATTATAGATTTTATAACAGTTGGACTTTATGGTGTTTCTAGGAATTAGTTTGTAATGTGCATTTAGAACGGTTTGATTAAAGGTCTCTAGGTTTCTACTGTCGGAATAGAAAAATGGTAATTTGTCCTTAATAACGAATGTAGTCATTTTCCTATGAACGAGATCATGATCGTAGCTATACCTATCTATATGACTGGTCTTAGGGTCAATCTTCTGTTAGGTTAGATGGTCTTGTAATAGGTCCGGGTGTGATATCTCCAAGTGTCGCTTAAGTGTACCCATTCCGCCACCCGTTTTTCACTTGTACGAGGTTTGACACTTGTTACAGACTTTACATCATCTTTTGGATTGGACTGAGATGGGATAAATGTACAATATTGGTGGACTTCGGAATTTACTATAGGGTTGTGGTTGCTCGGTGTCTTGTGTTTGGTTTTCTTCAACTAGAATTTCATCATTGTGTGTATGTGAAAACTCGGGAATACTATCAAAATCTCTAATTGTATCGGTCTCAAACTGTGGAACATAAAGAGTGCATGATGTGTTGGTGGATTCTCATCCACTTTGGCTACGTCTGCTATAAGATCGTGATGATGTCATAAGTGATTAGTGTATGAAATTATGAAATTAAATAATTGATATGAGAAAATATAAATAAAAATTAACAGGCTATAAATTAACAACTAATAAGTATTAATTGAACTATAAACATGATACTGCACTTCAAGAATTGCAAGAGTAAATAACTAGTTTGAGACTCGAGACTTTAGAGAGTTGAGACTTGAAAATTGTGAAAGCTTCTTGATTGTTTCTTCACTTGATCACTTTTTTCTTCCAAAAATTGCAATAGAAGATCACTAGATTGAGACTTGAGAATTGAGAGAGTTGAAACTTGACTTGGAATGAATTGTTGGAAACTTGATAGAATTGTTTGGAATGAATTGAGACAATATTGTAAGTTTTGGTGTGAATAAAATTGTATGGAAAAGGTGGCTATTTATACAATTTCATAATTTTTTGTTTCCTATTTTACCCTGAAAACTAGCTGTTTTATAGCCCTTATGGGGGTAAATTAATAATTTAGGATTAAATAGGGAGAGAAAAAAAATAAAATCCAACCATCCGGCCCGAGTGGGCTTAACCAGACCGGATTGTGGCTGTCACGCCCCGCTTACCGTTATACGGAAACACAAGTATGTAATGAGGCCTAGCGAATGATATAAGTATACCAACTCATATCATCCATAAACTGTACAATACCAGTAAGCTCAATAATATAAAATAATTAAAGGAACATGAATATAATGCAATAACCAATATCTGAGATACAGAAACTTACAGAATGCCGAGAATACACAATGCAATAGCAGTACCTCAAGTTCTTTCAGTAACCCATCATCAGTTAGGTGTATAAACAATAACTCAAAAGAAAGATGAAGAGTACCCCTTAGAGCAAGTTTCGGGCGACAAGTAGTAGCAAGTAGTGAAATAATAAAGGACGATATGACAATAATCAAGAAATTGGGATGATATTAAAGGTCAATAAATAATGAACGATAACAAGATCAAAGTCGATAATCAATTGTACAATGGTCGATAAATAATAGTTAATAATCAGCGAAATAATAATCGATAAATAATAGTCAGTAATAAAATAAATATTCGATAGTCAATGATGCATTGATCAATAATCAACGATCGATAAACAACAATCAATGGGGCCAATAGTCGACAATCAATAATCAATAAATAATAGTCGATAAACAATAATCAATAATCAATAAATCAATAGTCGATGAACAATAATCAATAATCAATAAGTCAATAGTGCCAACCTTTAGGTCTATCAATCTTTTATTAACCTATCTAATGCACGTAATCATGCGTCTCATAGCACAGGTTCGGATGCATACAATCAAGTGAACGATTAGACTATAATGGTGAACTCTACAGATCATGTACTTGGTAACAATAATCAGTAATCCATAATCCATAATCAACGATCAATAACGAGAATCAGTCCACGATACGATACACGATACAATCGAGATACTATAGCAGTAGTCCACAATCAACCGATAAAATAATAACCGATAACAATAAACAATGTAGGAAAACATGGGCCCCTCTTCCGAGTACAGTTTTCTATATTGTCCACTACTAAGTCGACCCTTATTTTCCCAACTTGTTATTATTTTATTAACATGAATCATGAATATGCAATCGATGGAACGGGTGTCAAGAATTATGCAATGGGTAAAATCGATGAGAACGGTAGTATTAATACAATATCAAGAAGATATCAAAACTATGCAATATCGAAATATACATAGTTAAAATCATTAATATGGAAAATAACGGGTAATAATACAAGTTCTGGACAGCAGCACCTATTGGTACTCAAATTCACTTTCTCGCTGCTAGGGGAATGAAGATTTGATTCTGTCAGGTGTTCCAGAAACTAGACTCCCTTCCGGTTCCAACGCATATTCACACGACACCTTATAGTTAGAGTAGCTCAATCAATTCTTTACGGGTTTGTGCATAGTCTCGGTTCTGGAAATTATAACATAGCAGTACTAAAAAGTCAATAATTTACAATCTATAAATCAGATTGAGAATCTGTAAGATATTTCCGGATTCAAGACCTACAATTTCTATGTACAAAGTTCTAAATTTCAGTGTCCAAAATTGGGTCGAAACCTCAGTACAAGCTCAAGCCAGAGACAGGGCAGTAAAGTTGAATGTTCAATGATATGATAAATTAACGGCTCATGCTTTAGATCAATAACAATGGCACGATAAGAAGACTATAAATTAATAATATGATACAATAAAGAAAACAGTGAATCAATAATGGAATTTAATTAGATACGATATTCAATTCAATAACTACTTGCTGGATTCCAAAGAAAATGCTTGCACAGGAACAATAAAAAGTATACAAGAGATACTTGCCTGATACAACGGTGATTATAATGTGGCGAGAAGACGAGGCGACGACACTGCAAGAGAGCAGCAGCACCACAGTGAGTAAAAAGCTGCAAGAGAGCAGCGACGAGGAGGTGTTCGAGATTCGATGGAGGGCTTGGCGTTAGGGACCGGTTGCTACGGAGGAGCAGCGGGGGAGGGTTGACTCGCTGTTCGGGTGAATGGCAGCCATGTGATGAAGGGAAGACAACAGTGGTGGCTTCGGGTTGTTACAGCAAGGAGCCTCGGGATGTTCAGGGTGTGCGGAAGGAAGCAGCGGCAAGGTGGCATCGGGGTTGGCTGTGATGGTGGTCGGCCAGAAATGGAGCAGCTGCACGGAGATGGTCGGAAGGAGATGCATAGGGGAAGGAGCTTGGTTGTCGATGGAGGCAAAGGCGGTGGCAATGATGTATAGGTCGACAGCAGGGTGATGGAGGTGATGGCGGGCGATGGTGGTGATGGTCGGTTGAAGGAGCTTCGGTGGTCAGGTGATGGTGCGCGCGGTGGAAGGAGGGGCAAGAGGAGGTCGGGCGGTGTCAGCGAGAGTGAAGGTCGAGCAGTTGGGGGAGAGCTGCGGCAGGGTGAGGAGGTACCGGTAGCAATGGCATTGGAGATAGCGATGTGGTCAAAGGTGGGGTTGGCGACGAGGGGCTGTCACTAGCAGGATGAAGTAGCGGTCGGTATGGAGGTGGCATGGGTGCTGATGTTGGGGAGACTGTGATAGAGGGTGGCGAGGAGGGAGGCAATGGAGGGAGGTAGCGTCGGGGCTGCAACGATAATGGAGGGGCTTTGGGTGCAGACAGTGCCTGCGAGTGGCGAGATCGGAGGGGAGGCTGTCGATGAGGTGGCAGTCAGCTCGAGCGGCAATGAGGAGATGGCGTGGTGGTGCTAGCGATGGAGCAAGGTGATGTTGGGTTTCGATGAGAAACAGGATCAAAAAAGAAGAAGATGAGAAAGTCGGGATGCAAGTTGAAGGTTGGGGTTAGGGGGGATTAGTGATAGATAATTAGGGTTGGGGATTAGGGGATTAATTAGTGGGGATATTAGAGGGGTAGTTGGAAGATAATGGGGGATTTAGTCAGATAAGATAATGCAGATAATTAGGATCTATGTGTGTGTGTGTGTGGTGGGGGGGGGGGGGGGGGGGGTATGAAGTTGAACTTGGAGGATGGGTAGAGAATAGGATTAAGGGTTTGGGCTTTGGATTTGGGCTTCAAATAAAAATAGTAAATCCAATAACATATGTAAAATAAGTTAAAATTGAACTTTAGGGTTAAATCAATGGGCTTCATATTAATAAATAATAATAAAAAATGGATTAAGATCTATGGGATTTCTCAAATTAATAAACAATCATGAAATAATAATAATAATAATAATAATAATAATAATAATAAGATGATGATATAACAAATAAGATTTGGGTTTAACACATATATTACTAAATAATCCAATAATGAAATTATAGAATGAGTCAAGTTGGGTTTGTACCTTATTTAAATGACTAATAGTAACATTAAATAATTAAATAAAACAAAATAGAGTGTATCGTTTCACACTTAATAATTAATCAAAATAATAAGATTAGACTTGATTTAAGCTAAAATATAAATAATCAATCAATTAGGAATAGAAAATAAAATTATAAACTGGAATAAGATTTGTGTTAAAATATACAATCATTTGATAAATATAATTGTTGATTAGAAAAGACTTTAATAGAAGATCAAAAAAAAAATTTAAAACAAAATGAATTTATATTATTTGTTTATTTTATTTTATTTTATTTTAATTATTTTAGTTTATGGCTAATAAATGACACATAAATAATTTTTTTTCCATATAGCAAAAGATGCCTTAAGATTATTTGTCCTCTTCTTCCAATTTGTTTATTTTATTTTATTTTATTTTAATTTTTTTAGTTTATGGCTAATAAATGACACATAAATAATTTTTTTCCATAAAGAAAAATGATGCAAAAGAAATTGAAACTCCTGAACTCTTGTCTCCTAACGAATAGGCTCACCTCTAAATCATGGTGGCACTTTTTCCCTTTTTTTAGTTAAACCCTTAAAAGAATTGTCTATTCTTATTCATATTGCATTTCACAATTCTGATTATCATATGAATATAAATATAAAAGCTACCCTATAAAAGAATTACTGCATCTTATCCTAAGTTATGTGGTTAAGTGGTTTATCACATGCCTTAGACCATGAATACCCTTCTTGTTCTTGTTTTGATCGAATGCTACCATGTTTAAGATTATTCCAGAACATGGAGACCAACTAGTATATATGGCTAATTTTGTTTTATTTTTTATTTTTTTTCTTTAGCTAATATTTGAGTTAATTGTAACGTAGTCCTTTGATTAGTATATAGTTGCAATTTAGTCTTCACATACAACCTAAGGGGGGCGTTTGGTATGCGGTAATTTATAAGAGAATCTAGGATTACCCTCTTGATTACCTGGTTTGGTAAGACATGAGTATAGTTTTGTAAATAATCTTAAATTCCTAGGGTTATCAAAATAATTAGTTGGGAAGGATAAACATTCTCCTTGAAAAGGGTGGAATTTGTGGATTCCTCCACATAAAAAATGAGTGAGATTATTGCATACCCAAAACACCCTCCAGATTTCTGTCTTATCATATAACCCGCTATTGTTCCCTCCAACCAAATTCACCCACTACCGCACAACCACTTCTTCTTCTCTTCGTTATAACCATTTCTTTCTCTTCCATCTATCTGGAATCAAAAGTATCCCTCTCTCTCAAGCTCAGACTGTAACGACTCTCTCTCTTTCGCGTGCTCGCGCTGATCTCGGATCGACGGAAGTAAAAAGGTAATACCTGCTCCTCTTCGTCTCTCACTCTGTTAAATTTCTCCTCCCCCCCCCCAACCATAAAATTCCAAAACCCTACTCTTCCCAATCCAATCGTCTTCTTCCCCAATCCAAAATGGTTTTTATCGTCTACCTCTTCCTCCGCTCGTAGCCATGGCACCGGACGCTTCTACAACCCCCCTCCGATTCGCCGCCAACTCCAGCAACAACAGCAATAGCAGCAGCAAGCAGCAACTTCAACAGCAACAGCAGCAACGACATCGGCAACGATTGCCGCAAAAAGCACAGAAAACGAAGCCCCGACCTCCGCCGCCGGCTATGGATGAGGCACACGTCGAATCAGACGATTCATGTCGAAATCGGCCTGTGACATCATCGACTGCATCGAACTCGAGCTCGATTCACAACGGTGGGAACCTTGATAGGTTCATTGAGTCGACCACACCGGTGGTCCCCGCTCTGTACCACCCTAAAGTGAGTAAACTGATGACAAACAGGGGGAAAGATGCGATTTTTAACTGATTGGTTAATTAACTTAATTTTTTGTTTAGACGAGTGTGAGGGGATGGAGGGGGGCCGATAGAGTGGAGTCGTGTCCGTACTTTGAGTTGGGTGATTTGTGGGATTATTTTAAGGAGTGGAGTGCTTATGGAGCTGGAGTGTCGTTGGTACTGAATGGGGGTGATGACTCGGTGGTTCAGTATTTTGTGCCTTATTTGTTTGGGATTCAGCTGTATGTGGATTCTTCAAGGCTCGCCGTAAGATCGAGGTGCGTATTTGATGCCTTCTTGTAGTTGGGAATAGTTTTGATCGAGGTTCAACTTAATGCAAGTTTACAGTGATTAATATGCATGTAAACTGACTATCTTTTGAAAGATTTAATCCTTAATCGTAGCTAATGACTTCAAATTGTAGCTTGTATAATCTATTCAGTGTAGAGTATGATTCTGCATGATGACTTAATGAATTTCCGAAGATAATCAGCAGAAGAGTATGGTGTCTACGGACTTAATGAAGTTCATGTACGGAAGTAATGAATTTCCTTTTTGTTATGTTCTTCATCTAACTGGTTGAAATATATTTGAATCATAGTATAATTTTTTTTAGTAATCTATTTGTTAATTTACTAAAGTCTTATAAGATATATATCAGTATTGCTTTTGCACATGCATGCATATACATCAATTACTAAATTAGATAACTTTTATATTTATTTATTTAAATAAAGCCAAAAGGGTATTTTCGGTAATGTCTACTATAAAGATGGATTGATGGGAATGAATTGTTCTATACCAAACACAGTAATAAAGTATTCCCAGGCATATAATGTCGTATACCAAACACAGTATTGCAACATTCCCGAGAATCTTCATTCCTACCCTCATATTCCTAGGAATTCACCAATTCCTGGGAATTCTCCAATCCGCGTACCAAATGCCCCCTAAAGGAGTACATTCTATGGGTAATTTTTCAAAAAAAAAAAAAACCTTCCTGTTTTACCGCTTTCCCCAATTGTGATAGAATATTCCTATACCTCATCCTTTGACGTTATCAATAATATTTAATTAAGTATATATTTACAGTAAAATTTTAATTATTAATTTTGTTTCTATTTTTAAGTGATTCTATTGCTTTAGCCCAATCTATGATATTGATTTATCTTATGTGGATTTCAGAGGATTGAAATGATCATCCCAAAGTTGTCGGATGTGTTGTGATGATCCGACTAAAAGTGAATTCACATAAGAAGAGAACAAATTCATCACTCAGTCTCACCAATCATGATCATTCCATCTCACAAATCAAGAATGACTCAGTTTCCCATTAAACAACTAGTAGTAAGAATATTAAAAAGTTAAAAAGGAAAAACGAAAAATGATGCAAATTGTTCATATATGCTAAAACCATGCATGCAAACTCTTACTCAAAGTGAGCGGGAAAAAAATCAGTACTTTCGAATAGGCCGAAACAAGTTCAAATCACTCCAAAAATCAAATCGTTTCCCCTTGTCGGTGAATATGGCCTTCGTCGATGGTAGGGCTAAATTCTAGCAGGTGGGAAGAGGATGTGGGGGATCGTGGGGACATAAGGATTTGTAGGGGAGAATAGGAAGGAGAAACTCAGGGTTCGAGGTGAGAGGGAGAGAAGGCATTAATGGGGGAGGTGGGTTTGA
This sequence comes from Hemerocallis citrina, assembly GCA_017893485.1. Classification (NCBI taxonomy): domain Eukaryota; kingdom Viridiplantae; phylum Streptophyta; class Magnoliopsida; order Asparagales; family Asphodelaceae; genus Hemerocallis; species Hemerocallis citrina. Next base: position 253,667,384 of record CM030359.1, read on the forward strand.
TGGTATGGTGGTTTCATTAGGGGTGGAGTGAAATTTAGAGCAACTAGGGTGGCTGCAAGAGAACCCATGAGGGATGAGGTGGAGGACGTGGATAATAGGGTGAAGTGGAGTGAAGAAGAGACTGAGCTATACTAAGATGGTGGCGTCTCCTACCAAGAAATTGCCATAGATTTTTGGGGTTAATCAAAGATGCAATGGGGGTTGAAGCTACAATACAAGTTTAGCACAAGAGAGGGAGGAGGTAGGAGACAAGTGGAATGAGATGAAGGGTATGAAGAATGAGGAGGGAATGGAGTTCAACAATATTTACATGATGACAGAGGAGATTTCAAGAGATTGGAAGGAGGAGGGCATGAACGAAAGTGTCACAAATGTTTTCACTGGAGGAATACTCAATTTAAGTGTACAAATGGGTATTATTGTTTGAAATGCCATGGTTGGGGGCACAATGCATGTCACTATTCAAGGAGTAGGGGGCTAATAGAGAGGGATATAAGAAGAAGAAAAACCCATCAAACCCACACTCACCATGAAGGAGGCAAAGCGGATGGTGCACCTTGTTGTTATGGAAGAGGTGATCGTGGGTAACCCAGCTGAGTGCGAGATAGTGGAAGAAGTGGCAAAGAAGTGTCCTACCTCATCTCTTTGGAGGTGGTATGTTAAGTGTTTTGATAAAAAAAAGTATGTTATTCTTTGTGGAACTGAAAATCAAGTGTGTATGTGCTGCTTAATAGAGGTAATCTCAAATCGGAGAGCGTCAATAATCAATTAAGGAGGTGAAAGTTGGAATATGGGAGGTGGAATAAAGATAATTTGAAGTTGGGTTGTGGACTGTGTTGTTGAATTTTTCGGTGGTGTGTTGGAATGAAAAGGGCCTACAAGATATTTTTGATACATCTTGTTCAGTCGAGGAGTTGGATAGTGTACCAAATTTAGGAACAAGTATGAGTATGCCCTGGTTCGAGTTAAATTTTTTAATAACAATGATATCCCAAAGGTGATTTATACTTTCTATGAGGGAGGTTGTTATGAGGTTAAGGTGACGGTGGAAAGGGTTAGAAATGAGGAGAGGGTGATCGACGATGGTGCAAAATTGGTCAGAGCTGCTCAATTAGAAAAGAGCGATGGAGAATATCGAAGGTGGATTGTCGTATTCAATAAGATTTCAAAATTCAAATTTGAATGGTAGAGACGGAATCAATGAGGCCCTACTTCAAGAGCAGCGCACAGTACCTTTGGCATGTGCACCGTACGAGGAGAAAGTGACAGATGAAGGCATGGGAGATGAGGAATGAGGTAAGCGATAGTTGTCGCTTGTGAAGACATTGGTCACAGGTGAGAAGCCCATGATGTGAGAGGTGAAGATAACGTTACCAGACATGTGAAGCCTGTGATTGCAGGTGAGATGCCACATAATGTGAGATGGGAAGAGAATGTGGGCTAGTGTCATGCCCCGCTTCCCAAAAATATGGAATACGAGCACGTGACGAAGCCCAGCGAAAGATTTTAACATCATCCATAAGCTGTAGGATCGACTCAGCATCATAACAAGAGTATAACAAGATATATATACAACCAAACATGCATGAATAATTTATTAAACAACAAAAAACAATTGAAACAATAATAATATCCAAATAGTTTTCAATGTCTGGACCAAAGATAAAACTCGGGAACATCAGCTCGTTACAAGTCTTAAGCAACAACAAAAGAAATAACTCAATTACAAAATGAAATGATCAAAGAAAGATTTTCCCAAGCAAGGCCTAGAACGTCTACTCACCAATTACAGCAGGTAGTACGTCTCCAAGTCTGCTTAATAAATATAAAAAGAAAAAGCAGGGAAAACAAGAGAAAATGCCCTTAGTGCAAGCTAGGGCCACAAATAGTAAAAACGACTACAAGTAATGGGGAACAAGAATTGGAATCAAGAATGTAATAAGGATACAACAAGTAATAGAAAAACCAAGAAATAGCTAGCAAGAGGGACATCTTAGTAAACAGGTTGGATAACAAATACTAATGGTGAACAAGTGACAAGTGAACCTATAGGGGTATCTAACATCAAGTGACAAGTCTCAAGTCTAGTATCATGTAACAAGTGCCAAGTCTAGTGTCAAAATTTTATCTCAAGTGTCAAGTCTCAAGTAACAAGTTATCGAATATCAGGTAACATGTATCAAGTTCAAGTTTCAGGTTTTAAGTCTCATGTATCATGTTTCATGTATCATAACATCAAGTATCAAGTAACAGGTGTCATGTTCAAGTTTCATGTTCAAGTCTTGTAGTTATTACTATCTAGGTAGCACTTCATGCATCCATCTTTTTACTATATGGTTGCTACAGACAATGCAATTTCGTTTAGACCTAGTAATGGAGTCTATAGGACGGTGTACTCAGGTATCAAGTATCAAACAGGCACGGTTCATGAGCACGAAAATAAATAACAGGTTCACGAAGCAAGTTCGTGAATACTAACAGGTTCAAGACCCATACGGTGGGTTCATGAATACAGCAGGTTCATGAGCCAAGTAACTGACTCCATGAATACATCACATGCAACAGGTTCATGAACCAAGTAACTGACTCCATGAATACATCACGTGCAACAGGTTCATGAACCTAGTACTGGGAAACACGAGCTCCCTTCCGAGTACACTTACCTATATTGTCCACTACTATGGTCTTCCCTTAAATCCCGGCTTGTTACTTTTATTAATTCTTATCAAGCAAGTATACATGTGTGCGAAACAAGTCAAGAAATCAGGGTCATGTACATGGAATGAGCTTATGGTAATTATATGGCATAATCGAGGGTCGACATGAATAAATTATCCAGCTAAAATGTTCAGGCAGAATTTGTGTATATGTATTCATACACATGAAATAGTGTTGAAATAATGTAAATTAATTCTAAGAAAAATTGGGAATGTCCTATAGGGTGTCCAGCAACTACATATAAAATTTGGAGTCACACGCTCGCTGTTTACATAGCTAACTTAATTCGCAAGGTAGATGTGTGCAGCAGTTTTACGAATCTGCGTCTACCGACACAGCTGCAGTAAAACTGCAACAACTCCTAGACCATAACTCCGAATTCAAAAATTCCGGAGGCTATTGATATCTAGACATCTAGAGCTACATTTTCTATTCAGGACTCGGGTTCAGATTCTAATGTTAAATGGGTCAAAACAGCAAAACAAGATTTAGGACAGCAACATGTGGGAATAACTTACTAGTATAGATTACAAGAAAATTTGTTATTAGGCATCTAAGTTATTGTATGATATAAACACATGAAAATGGTTGTCAAAACAGCAAATAATAATTGTTTTTCAAGCCAAATGGTTGCAAGTTCATCAAATACAAATATAACATGTGTATACAAATCTAGGGCTCCTTAATTCATGTGTCCATGTGTTCAGGGGGTAAAATGAGTCCAAGTAATTGTAATGTAAAACAATGAATTTATTGTGACTCTTAAGATTATGAAATTGATGGGGATTAATATTTGATTAACAACGACAAGTCAAGGAGGAGTCATAATTTCTAACTATTTGTAGTATTTTTCAAGGGATGCTTGTACTAGAACAAAAATATGTACAAGAGGATTATTTGCCTTAATTGACGACGGTAGATCCGATTGTTGAAGAAAATTGGATCGAAAAATTCCGAAAGAAGTCTCCCAAAAGCATGTGTGAAGCACGTGCAAAAATCAACCGTAGATCGAGTTTTCCCCACACCGGATCGGCCAGAACAGCAAATAGCGCCCCCGGATCTGTTGCGCCAACACACGGGACAGCAAAAGCGACCAGTAGAATCGCTTCCACGCAGCGGATCTGGAGCCGCACACGGAACAGCGACTCCGAATTTACTGTCGGTGAACACGGGACAGCGATCAGGGGCACGAATCTTGGCGCGATCCTACGGTCGAGATTTGATCCCGCCCAATCCTGCCTTCGTCTTCTTCGTTCTCTTCTTTGACGAAACAACGAGCGAGAGAGAGAGGGTGCAGCGCCGGCAATGGCTTCGACGGTGACGACGCGACGGTAGGGTAGCACGGCGGTGACGGGGCGGCGACGTCTGAGGAGGATCTCGTCGCGCGCGGCGACTCAGTCTCTCTGGTTTGAACAGGGGAGGAGTTAGGGAATGGGTTTGGGTTTGGGGTGTTGGCTTTTGATGGTGGTGGTGCTGTGGGGTTGACGAGGCGACGGGGAGTCGATGATGGAGGTTGGGTTTCGAGGTTAATGGCGATGGAGAGTGGTGTTGAGTTCGATGGGTGTGTTGGTGTTTTGGGTAATGGCGAAGATGGTGCGGGGTCTCGATGGAGTTGGAGGCGATGGGTGATGGCTCTGGAAATGACGCAGGCGATGGTGGGGGAGGCGAACGGAGGGGCGAGGTGAAGGATGGAGATGGGTTGTTTTGGCGAGCGAGAAAAGCAGACGAAGAGGAAGGGGAGAGCGGCGGGTTAGATTAGGGCTTAACAGTAAAATGGGGTTAGGGTTAGGGTTATATATAGTGGGGTTTCGGGTTTGTGGGTATTAGGGTACCCGAATTGAATAGGGCCCAACAGGAAAATTGGTCAAAATGCAATAAAATGGGGGATAAAGAGATAAATGAGAAGAAATAGCCATTTCTTCATGAAGAATGACACAAAGTGCACACAAATGAATTCGGTAAAAGGACCAAAAAAAAATTGAGTCGAGGCGAAATAATGATTTTATTCAGACTAAAATAAAATGCAGGATCTCAATATAGATGAAGGAGTACAATGAGGCGAAATATAGTATAAAAATACAAATACGGAAAAACAGGAGTTACAAATCCTACCCACCTTATTCAAAAATTTCGTCATCGAAATTTGCTTAGGCGGTACATAGGATAGGACAGGAAATAATTGGGGGAGGGTAACAAAATAGGGATCCAAATGAAGGTCAAATTGGTGGCCATACCAAGATAAAAAAAGAGAGTGATGACAATGATGTCAGGCGGAATGCATGGAAGAAAATTGACAGTAACAAAATGAAAGGAACAACACTAGACTTGCAAGATAACAAAGCAAGGAGACAAAAGAATAGGTAGGGCTGGAATCGAAGAAAGATGGACCAGGAAGAGATGAACCGAACAATAAGTCGACGGTTGAGAACAAATGCAAGAGATAGGGGATAGCCAACAATGCAAAGAACTAGAGCAGCAATAGGATCCTGGGACCTGTGGGTTATGGGCCCACCACGCTTCTGCTGCGCCACTCTGATGGTGACGTTCCAAGCTTCAGATATGTCGTTGTAGACCTTGCGACAACCAACGAAGATCCGAGTAGGGAGAAAAGAATGAGACATTAGGATTAAAGAGAGTATGGGCTCCAAATAGAGATAAGCAATAATGCAAAATGGATATAAAGCTTGAGCTTCAATCTTCATAATTAAAGATAGAATACATATCAAAACTAATGGCTTTAACAGAAATAATAATAACAACAAATATCAATGATAATAACATCAATAGTAACAGAATAATAATGACAATAATAAAAATAAATATAACAATGATAATAATAAAATTAGTAATAATAGTAACAAAATAATAATAATAACAATAATAATAACAGAAATCAAAATCATCATAATCATACAGGTAATAATAAACATAATAAAAATATCAACAATACTAATAATAACAATAACACATATATGACATAATAGAATTCAACGCACTCATGAAAATAATGCAATAATAATAATAATGATAGCATTAAAAATAATATCAATAATGATAATAAATAATATGATAATAGCAATAATAACAATAATATCAATAAAGTAACAACAATGAAAATAAAAATAATAACAGTAATAAAGGTGATGAAAACAATAATAATAACATCAATTGAAATGACAGTAATATTAATAATACCAATAATAACGAAAATATTCTTTTACCATCAGTTTCATTATATAAGTAACGAGTCTTGAAATATCAATTAGTAATAGGTAGAAAATCTTGCCTCCTTAACATCAAGTTGCATATTTGCCTTCACGACATCAGGTTTCAAGTTGCCGTCCGAATATTCGGTTGCACATTTTGCCTCGCCGATATCCAGTTGCAATTTGCCTCCATTGACATCTAGTTGCATATTTGCCATCTCGACATTAGGTTGCACCGAAGTGGTGAAATGTATATAAAATTGAGCATGCTCAGGCTCAAAACAAATTAATAATAATAATAATAGTAACGATAAAAATAATAGTACCAATAACAATAATAGTGATAAAATATCGATACTAATAACAATAAGAATAACAATGATAATAACCATGATCATAACAGTAATAATAACAGTAATCGCAAAAAGAATGATAATAATAATAATAATAATAATAGCAATAATATTAAAATATCAACAACTCTAGTAAAAATAATAATGCAAGACAAGATATAGTTTGTGTCCAACATTTTTGTGGAAGTAATTTAATATCAACAATAATAATAAAATAATGAAAACAACAATAAGAATATCAACAGTAGTAACCATAATAATAATATTAGTAATGATAATGAAAATAATAGCAAATATAATAATAGTAGTAGTAATAATAGCATTATACAACAAAATAAGAATTTGTCTTACTAAAATAATCCAGTAGAAATATATAGTCGATCAAAAATGAAAAGTGAAGTTAGAATACACCATTGTTCGGAATAACAAAATCTTTGTTGAGAAACAATTTTTTTTTATTATAGGAGATCGAAAATAAATATAACAATTAATAATCGAAACATAGGAAGTATTCGAAAAAATAATTATAAAGAGAAAAATAAGTAGGAGAAAAATGAAGCTACATCTAATAAGGAGTTAAATAGGAGGATGACTAGAAGGGACAAGAGAAAATTAAGGAATTGAATGCGAAGGGAGAAGGACGAGGGGCAAAATCGGTGTAGAACCCCATATTTTCAAATAATATTTTAAATATTTGAAAATGAATTAAAATGATTTTCTGGAGATTTAATAAATATTTTCTAAAAGATTTATCTTTTTACACGTGCAAAACACGTGCAAATACTTTTGAGAAGTTTGAAAGTCAAGTTTTCTTTATGAAAAATCACTATTTAATATTTGGGATTGATTTATTATTTTTTCAGATTTTTCTGAAATTAATTGGACCTATTTGCAATTTTTGAGAAAAGAAGGACCTTTTTTGCAAATTTGACATTTTTAAGGGTTAAAATGCAAAATATATTTTCTGGATGTTTTGAACAGTACCGGGTGGGATTTAGGATCATATTTTACTTTTAAATCCTAATTTTAATGAATTTTAGATGAACTTCCAAGAATATATATATATATATATATATATATATATATATATATATATATATATATATATATATATATATATAATTGTATTTTGAAGGGATTGTTTTGCAAAAGTATTTGGAAACCCTAAAACCTGATTCCCGGCCTATATAAAGAGAGTCGCAGCCGTCATTCGCTGCATAACTCAAGTTTTATTATTTTATATTTTGGTGATTGAGGAGGAAGATTTGGATCTCGTAAAAAGAAAGGCTTTTTCGTTGGATCTTTCAATTCTAAAGGTGAGTGATATGAACTTTGTTTTGTTAATTGATTTATGTGAATGATTGTGTGTTGTTTTGTTTCGACATCTTTGTTTGTTTAGTGTATCTTGTATGTGAACGATGCAATAGTTGCTATTTGTATTAAGTATGTGAAATCTATGAACGTTTAGTAGATCTCGATTAATGAATTCTTTATTGCTTGAAAACTTGTTAAGATTTGAGTATGGTCATGATAATAAGGAACTGGGATGGTTGAATATCTGGATCTTGTGATTACAAATCAGATCTGGGTTATGAGTTGTGAGAGACACTTAGTATTAAGAAACCCTAATGAAAGAATTTGGAATCTAGAACATGAGATTTGAGTTTGAGATATTGGGTGATTGAGCGCGGTATCCAATCTGAGATACCTTGAGATTTGTCATTTTTACCTGAATACGAAATAATTTCATAAGCAATGAATCCTTAGAAAACTTTAGTTTTGATTATTGTATTCAGACTTAAAATCATGAAAACTGTAGGCCGACAGTCGACTAGTCTACTATTCAGTCGACTGGTACGACCCTACTGCTGTGTCTTTAAATTCTTGAAAATACGATCTGGACAGTCGACTGAACCCCTTTTACAGTCGACTGGTAAGCTTAAGATTTATCCTACAAGTTTAGTTTCTTTCCCTGACAGTCGACCTATGACTTCTTTGAGTCAACTGTTAGTGCTTAGAATATTTTCGTGAGAATTATTGGAGATTGTCTCGGGTAAGTCGACTAATGGTTTCTTAAGTCGACTTATGGTACTTGTTATACTCTTGGATATTGGTTCTCGGGGCAGTCGACTTACTACAGTATAAGTCGACTGGTGCTGATGAGTTTTTCATAATCTTGAGTGTCCTTTCAAGTTTGTTAGTGTTTGTAGACAGATATATTCTGCGGTATTGGGAGTCATTGAGCTCTGGGGTTGGGTATACTCTGCGGTGTTGGGAATCACTGTTAGTGGTTGATAACCGGGTATCCAATCTGCAGTGTGGTGAGTGAATGATAACCGGGTATCCGATCTATGGTATTGTTAGTGTTTGTAGATGGATATATTCTGCGGTATTGGGAGTCATTGAGCTCTGGGGTTGGGTATACTCTACGGTGTTGGGAATCACTGTTAGTGGTTGATAACCGGGTATCCAATCTGCAGTGTGGTGAGTGACTGATAACCGGGTATCCGATCTATGGTATTGTTAGTATTTGTAGATGGATATATTCTGCGGTATTGGGAGTCATTGAGCTCTGGGGTTGGATATACTCTGCGGTGTTGGGAATCACTGTTAGTGGTTGATAACCGGGTATCCAATCAGTAGTGTTGTGAGTGACTGATAACCGGGTATCCGATCTGTGGCATTGAGAATGACCGATAACCGAATATTGGCAGCGAACAGTCGACTGGTCCATTAAGCAGTCGACTGTACTGCACAGTTGAGCTGTAATTGTTTGAGAAGGATTTTTCTGACACTTAGTTAAGCTATACCCGATGTTTCATGTTTTCCTGTCATTTCTTACTTCACAATACATGTTTAGTATATGTTTCCCTCGTTCAGTACATGTTGTTTAAGAAACCATGCTTATTGTTTAATTATGTTGTTTGTTTGTTTATATCACTCACACCAGTTATGGCTGACCCCGTTAGTTTTGGGGGTTAGGGTTCAACTCTAGCCTCATGTGTTGCAGGTTGCTGCTTAGAGTTTGGGGGTTTGTATGCTTGAGTTAGCTTTGAAGATTATAAGTAATGTAATAGAGCCTTGTGTAATTTTGTAAAGAGGTGTTTAAGAAGAAAAGTTGTAATTCAATGTGTTTGTATTTCCGCTGCATTTGAAAAAGATTATTGTAATAAAATTTTGGAATAAAATAATTTGTGTTTTTGAGCTATGTGTACTGTTACATTGAAGTGGATTCTGGAATTGTGCCTCGTATTTTCTAAGTTATTATATTAGAAATTCGGGGCGCTACAATCGGAATTGAAGAAAATATAGCAGAGGAGAAATAACTAGCATGGTACTCAAAGTGAGTCAAAAATTGAAGATGAATGCAAGGCATGAACAACAATAAACGACACACGAACCGGAATAAGGAGGGTTCAACGAGGCAAGCAGAAATAAGAGACTGCTTGCACCGGAAGCAAAAGTATATGGGTACGGAAAGAATAAATTGTACCCAATAAGGAATCAATAAATCAGGATGACTGTAAGAAATGGAAGGAAGCAATGAATCAATGAATGGATCAAAATGGATGGGATAAGACTTATGTCCAGATCGAGTTGATTATCAAATTATTCATGTGGTTGCATGGCCTGTTTAATGTTGAGTTAATCCTGACCGAGTCAAGCCTGTCTAATGTATTAGTCAAACTAACACATTAGCCAAACCTGAGCTCTGATACCACTGAAAACCCTGTCCCGCCGAGCTTCCCAAAAATATGGAATATGAGCGCGTAACGAAGCCCAGCGAATGATTTTAACATCATCCATAAGCTGCAGGATTGACTCAGCATCATAACAAGAGTATAACAAGATATATATACAACCAAGCATGCATGAATAATTTATTAAACAACAGAAAACAATTGAAACAATAATAATATCCAAATAGTTTTCAATGTCTGGACCAAAGATAAAACTCGGGAACATCAGCTCGTTACAAGTCTTAAGCAACAACAAAAGAAATAACTCAATTACAAAATGAAATAATCGAAGAAAGATTTTCCCAAGCAAGGCCTAGAACGTCTACTCACCGATTACAGCAGGTAGTACGTCTCCAAGTCTGCTTAATAAATATAAAAAGGAAAAAGCAGGGAAAACAAGAGAAAATGCCCTTAGTGCAAGCTAGGGCCACAAATAGTAAAAACGACTACAAGTAATGGGGAACAAGAATTGGAATCAAGAATGTAATAAGGATACAACAAGTAATGGAAAAACCAAGAAATAGCTAGCAAGAGGGACATCTTAGTAAACAGGTTGGATAACAAATACTAATGGTGAACAAGTGACAAGTGAACCTATAGAGGTATCTAACATCAAGTGACAAGTCTCAAGTCTAGTATCATGTAACAAGTGCCAAGTCTAGTGTCAAAATTTTATCTCAAGTGTCAAGTCTCAAGTAACAAGTTATCGAATATCAGGTAACATGTATCAAGTTCAAGTTTCAGGTTTTAAGTCTCATGTATCATGTTTCATGTATCATAACATCAAGTATCAAGTAACAGGTGTCATGTTCAAGTTTCATGTTCAAGTCTTGTAGTTATTACTATCTAGGTAGCACTTCATGCATCCATCTTTTTACTATATGGTTGCTACAGACAATGCAATTTCGTTTAGACCTAGTAATGGAGTCTATAGGACGGTGTACTCAGGTATCAAGTATCAAACAGGCACGGTTCATGAGCACGAAAATAAATAACAGGTTCACGAAGCAAGTTCGTGAATACTAACAGGTTCAAGACCCATACGGTGGGTTCATGAATACAGCAGGTTCATGAGCCAAGTAACTGACTCCATGAATACATCACATGCAACAGGTTCATGAACCAAGTAACTGACTCCATGAATACATCACGTGCAACAGGTTCATGAACCTAGTACTGGGAAACACGAGCTCCCTTCCGAGTACACTTACCTATATTGTCCACTACTATGGTCTTCCCTTAAATCCCGGCTTGTTACTTTTATTAATTCTTATCAAGCAAGTATACATGTGTGCGAAACAAGTCAAGAAATCAGGGTCATGTACATGGAATGAGCTTATGGTAATTATATGGCATAATCGAGGGTCGACATGAATAAATTATCCAGCTAAAATGTTCAGGCAGAATTTGTGTATATGTATTCATACACATGAAATAGTGTTGAAATAATGTAAATTAATTCTAAGAAAAATTGGGGATGTCCTATAGGGTGTCCAGCAACTACATATAAAATTTGGAGTCACACGCTCGCTGTTTACATAGCTAACTTAATTCGCAAGGTAGATGTGTGCAGCAGTTTTACGAATCTGCGTCTACCGACACAGCTGCAGTAAAACTGCAATAACTCCTAGACCATAACTCCGAATTCAAAAATTCCGGAGGCTATCGATATCTAGACATCTAGAGCTACATTTTCTATTCAGGACTCGGGTTCAGATTCTAATGTTAAATGGGTCAAAACAGCAAAACAAGATTCAGGACAGCAACATGTGGGAATAACTTACTAGTATAGATTACAAGACAATTTGTTATTAGGCATCTAAGTTATTGTATGATATAAACACATGATAATGGTTGTCAAAACAGCAAATAATAATTGTTTTTCAAGCCAAATGGTTGCAAGTTCATCAAATACAAATATAACATGTGTCTACAAATCTAGGGCTCCTTAATTCATGTGTCCATGTGTTCAGGGGGTAAAATGAGTCCAAGTAATTGTAATATAAAACAATGAATTTATTGTGACTTTTAAGATTATGAAATTGATGGGGATTAATATTTGATTAACAACGACAAGTTAAGGAGGAGTCACAATTTCTAACTATTTGTAGTATTTTTCAAGGGATGCTTGTACTAGAACAAAAATGTGTACAAGAGGATTACTTGCCTTAATTGACGACGGTAGATCCGATTGTTGAAGAAAATTGGATCGAAAAATTCCGAAAGAAGTCTCCCAAAAGCATGTGTGAAGCACGTGCAAAAATCAACCGTAGATCGAGTTTTCCCCACACCGGATCGACCAGAACAGCAAACAGCGCCCCCGGATCTGTTGCGCCAACACACGGGACAGCAAAAGCGACCAGTAGAATCGCTTCCACGCAGCGGATCTGGAGCCGCACACGGAACAGCGACTCCGAATTTACTGTGGGTGAACACGGGACAGCGATCAGGGGCACGAATCTTGGCGTGATCCTACGGTCGAGATTTGATCCCGCCCAATCCTGCCTTCGTCTTCTTCGTTCTCTTCTTTGACGAAACAACGAGCGAGAGAGAGAGGGTGCAGCGCCGGCAATGGCTTCGACGGTGACGACGCGACGGTAGGGTAGCACGGCGGTGACGGGGTGGCGACGTCTGAGGAGGATCTCGTCGCGCGCGGCGACTCAGTCTCTCTGGTTCGAACAGGGGAGGAGTTAGGGAATGGGTTTGGGTTCGGGGTGTTGGCTTTTGATGGTGGTGGTGCTGTGGGGTTGACGAGGCGACGGGGAGTCGATGATGGAGGTTGGGTTTCGAGGTTAATGGCGATGGAGAGTGGTGTTGAGTTCGATGGGTGCGTTGGTGTTTTGGGTAATGGCGAAGATGGTGTGGGGTCTCGATGGAGTTGGAGGCGATGGGTGATGGCTCTGGAAATGACGCAGGCGATGGTGGGGGAGGCGAACGGAGGGGCGAGGTGAAGGATGGAGATGGGTTGTTTTGGCGAGCGAGAAAAGCGGACGAAGAGGAAGGGGAGAGCGGCGGGTTAGATTAGGGCTTAACAGTAAAATGGGGTTAGGGTTAGGGTTATATATAATGGGGTTTCGAGTTTGCGGGTATTAGGGTACCCGAATTGAATAGGGCCCAACAGGAAAATTGGTCAAAATGCAATAAAATGGGGGATAAAGAGATAAATGAGAAGAAATAGCTATTTCTTCATGAAGAATGACACAAAGTGCACACAAATGAATCGGTAAAAGGACCAAAAAAATTCAGTCGAGGCGAAATAATGATTTTATTCAGACTGAAATAAAATGCAGGATCTCAATATAGATGAAGGAGTACAATGAGGCGAAATACAGTATAAAAAATACAAATACGGAAGAACAGGAGTTACAGCTAGAATTCATTATTAACAGATATTTGGAATTTGGGCCCATAAGAATCTTAAAAATGATTAAGCGGACCGTATCTGTAATGTTGGAAAAAGTGCAGAAGGTTGACGTAAATTTGAAGGAAAATAAGTTGGGTTTTGGGCAGTGCAATAAGAAAGAGAGTGGAACTGAGCCACCGAAGGAGGAAGTTAGTAAGCCGCCTAGTTTTGTGAAGGAGACTAATTGCATTTATATTGACTATTCAAAGCCGGATATGATAGAGTTTGAGGGGATGCCTATGTATTTTAAGAAGATTGAGGATGATTTTGTTGAGGTTGTCGACAAGAAATTGATGAAGTTTCAGATGAAATTTAGGGCTAGTCCTTTGGGAAGTATTTTTGATAGATGCATTCTAGAATGGTGATGAGATTTTCTGCAGGGAGGGAGATTTTGGAGAAGGTTATTGTTGCTAGAGAGAAGGCGGGTAGAGACACGTCTAGAGAGATGTCACTTTAGAAAACTTTTGAGGAAAGGACTGGATCGAGGACTGTGGGGGCTGCAGGTGAGTAGGGGCTGAGGTGGAGCATATTGAAGGAGGGGAAAGGGAGTTTGAGGGGTCGATGGCTGCTCTAGGCCAGGAAGAGGTAAAAGGTGTTGGATGGGTTTCAGAAAGGATGGAGGAGGGGTCTAGAAGGTAGGGGGAGTGGTGGGGAGTAAGATGGGCATATTTCACCATCATAAACTTTTGAACTTTGAGAAGGATAAAATCTTTGTATGAGGCAAGGATAACTTGATTTTTGGCAGAGAGAAATGAAATATTGTTGTAGAAACAACCTTTGAAAGGGATGTATCAACGGGACAGAGGATCTGCGGAGTGAAGTGGGTACTCATTGTTGAAGAGGATGATCCAAGGGAGAGAACGGGTGTGAGGAAGGTGAGGAGAGTGGATGCGGTGATGCTGAGTTTGGATCGAACGCCATTTAATGCTGATGGCACCAAATTGGATGTTGCTAGTAAAAGAGAGGCCCTCTGAGATCTTCTTGGTGATCAGAATTGGGAGGTCCACTCATGGAAAAATTTCAACTTCAGTTGAAGTATCAGTTGGGGTATTTAGTTTCTTAGTTTTCTTCTCCCAACTAGTAACACTGCATATCCAAATATCAGACCAAGTCGATTTGAGGATTTTGGGGGGGGGAATTTTGAGTTTTGAGTTGATAAGAAGAGAGAGTGAGAGAGAGAGAATTTAGGGGAATCTGATGCATCTCTTTTGTCTGTATATATAATGAAAGACCACACACTACAATGACCACACACTACAATGAATCTCCCATATTAGCCATATTTCAATAAGTTCCCTCAAAACATGCTTACTTGCAATTAAATCACCCCGCTTAAGGAAAATAAATTTTGCAATTAAATCCCCAACCACAACCATTTTATATAAAAGTCGTAAGTGCATATGAATCAAGGCCTTAGACTATGTATGCCCTTCTACATCATGGACACCCACTCCTATATGGCTAATTTTAATTTAATTTAATTTAATTTAATTTATTTTTGCCTTCAGATAATATTTGAGTTAATTGTAACAGAGTCCCTTAATCAATATATAGTTGCAATTCAGTCTTCATACATACAACCTAAAGGAGTATATGTCGGAAAAAAAAATGAGGACAGAGAAGAAGGTGTGGCGGCCTTGGGAAAAGAACAAATCTTTTTCCCAAGTCCTCCTCACACCAACCCATGCACCTCATCGTTTCCTTCCTCTACCTCTTCTGTTCATACACCTGTATAGAAACCCGCCACTCCATCTTCTCATCTGAAACCACTCCAAAACCTTATTTTCAGCCAAACTCTAGAATCCTTTATCCCAAAAAGTACCCTAATCCTAAGCCAAAAAACCTTAGATCCAAGCAACATATCAAGAGACGTTGTATCAAGTGCGGTGACGACAACCATACCACAACAGAGTGCAGGCGACTTTGCATTCATTACTTCAACTGTCGTAAGTTCAGTCGTAAGGTGAGAGATTGTCATCTCTTCAATCGAAAAAAGGCTCTGGTAGTGGAGATCCCCCACAACTCTGAGATTGCGGTGGTGCTCCCTGCTCTGCATGCCAGCGCATTCCTCCACCTCGTAAACCCCCACAAAGTGTCAGTTATGAAAGATATTGAATGTGCACTCGATTTCACCTGGAAGAAGCAGGGGCGTTGGTGGACCGTTAAGAGAGTTGGTGATGGAGTTTATCATGTTCAATTTTAAACTGTAAAGGAAGCGGAGAAAGCAGTGGCAGACGGTATGCTCAACTTCTCAAGCTTCAATGCCACATTCACATCATGGTCCATGGACTACGGTGCAAAGCTGCATCTGAAAGCAAGCTTCATTTGGGTCAACATTCCTCTCCTCCTGGAACCTGTCATCACTTGAGCACCTCATCAAACCCTTCAGGATGTATGTCACCATGGGTAGGGAAATGAAAGAGGGAGAGAAGACAGATCAGGCGCTCGTCCTGATTGAAGTAGAGGACATCACCCTCATTCCAAAAATCCTCACCATTCACTACATGGTCCCTTGGACGGTTGGACCAATGATAAATAAATCCATGAGATAGTGGTGCTCCTACTAGGGCAATTTATAGTAATGG
Organism: Hemerocallis citrina; assembly: GCA_017893485.1. Taxonomy (NCBI): domain Eukaryota; kingdom Viridiplantae; phylum Streptophyta; class Magnoliopsida; order Asparagales; family Asphodelaceae; genus Hemerocallis; species Hemerocallis citrina. The sequence continues at coordinate 253,683,389 of CM030359.1, forward strand.
AGGACATTCGGAGTGCAAAGATCCAACTTTTCATAACTAGGAGCAACAGCATAAATGATGGCCTGAATGCCTTTCGTGAAGGAATGATAAGGAAAACAACACAATCCCCATAAATAACCAAGTTGCAACAGCCAAAGACCCAACAAAATTTCAAGCTCCGACGATCACCGATGAGGAAGCCAAATCCCACAGTATCCGGGATGGCAGGAAAGAGATTAATGTGGATCTCCGGAGATCCAAGTCGAAAATCAGGTAAAGATTTTTTTGAATATTCTGTGTATGGTAGACTCTAGTATGTAAAGTACAGATTTGGTGTCCCCCCCCCAAACCTCACACACACACACAAAGAGTTCTCGCAAATTGTGTCGGGACCAGTTTTTAAGGTAATTTGAATTACAAAACCATACCAAATATAGAGATAATTGATTCCTCTAACAAAAATTAGGGGAATGATTTAATGGATCAAACAAATTGTAACCCCCGTTCCCATAAATACGTATTTCCTGAATATTTTCGGTATTTTGATTATTTATAAACTTATTTTGTGCTAAATTGGTTTCAGATCTTTTAGTAAGTGTTTTATAATCGACAATTATATTTACTTTGAATAACGATATATTTTTTATTTATAATTGATTGACTATATATATTTCTGTTCGGATTATTTTAATATAAAGTTGATAAGCCAAATTCTTATTTTGCTGTATAATGTTATTATAACTATTAATATTATTATTATTGCTATTGTTTTCATTATTTTATTATTATTATTATTATTATTATTATTATTATTATTATTATTTTGTAAAGCCCATCGATTTTGATTTACATTGTATTATTTAATTATTTAAATTGAAACCTATCATCTAAAGCCCAATTTTATATTCATTTGATTTGCATTATTTATTAATAACCTGAGCCCAACCCAAGCCCATCTCCTATTGAATTCTAACCCAAACCCACAACTTATTGGATCCCTTTTTAATACCCAATACCCATTAACCCAGATTCTCCCCCTAATATGCTTTTGACCAGATCAACCCCCAACTGCACATCTCCCCGTATCCCCTAATTCCTCTATCATGCTCCCTCACTATCTCAACTACCCCCATTATAATATTTATTATATTTATTAAAAACCCTATCCCGATTCTCTCTCTCTCCCCATTCTTTCTCTCCCCGTTACTCTCTCTCTATCCTCTCTGTTTTCCCAACTGAAAACAAAGCCACCGCCTTCCTCCAATCGATCCCTCGCTCGTCAGCAGCACCCCGTCCTTGTCTCCAACCCATCAGAGAGCTCCTCGCCTTCCCTGTCGACCATTGTCCCTGCCCCTTTGCACCCATCACCAACCTCGTCCACTCGATCGTCGAGCAACCCTGCCATTACCACAACTCCGCTCATCGCCGAAACCTGTCGCTGCTCCTCCTCATCCCTGTCGAGCTGCCATTGCCGTTGACTCTGCAACTAGCCTCACCTTCATCCTCCGCTCGAACACTACAGTCGAGTCTTGCCTTCCATCGCCAGCCCCCTGTGTCATCGACCTTACCACCTCCACAGCGACGCCCTCTGTAGCTACCAACCCTCTCCATCCTCGAAGCTGCACCGGAGCTCCACCATCAAACCCATCGACTTCGTCTTCAAGCTTCATCATCCTTGCCATTGCCACTCGCTCCTCGTCCCGTCTTCAACCTGCCCAGTCGAACCGCCTCTTCACCTCCCTCTTTCATCACCTTCCTCCTCCGTTGAACCGCCCAGTTGCCGCCCTTCGCCATCTCAGTCAACAGAGCCCCCGATCACCCGTCTCCTCTGTTTTGCTCCATCGATCATCAACATTAGAGCTCCTTATCAAATCACAGCCATTCGATGCAGTGCTCATCACAATCATGATGATCATCATCTTGATCCTTTGATCTCGGTCGTTGATATCATCATCATCATCATCATCAAGATACTTGATCTCGACCGTCGGTCTCCCTTAATCATCGCAATCGTGATCATCATCTTGACCTTGATCTTCGATCTCAGCCATCCGATCATCCGATCTTGATCCTCATTAAGATCTGTGCCGATCGTGATAATCTCATCAAGATTTGCTTGGTTCGCGATCATCGCCGTGTCGCCGGGATTCCGACCCCGTTATTTTTCGCACATTCGGATCTAATCGTCATCTAAAGGTAAGTCCACTTGAACTCGTTTAATTTTTCTAGTTCAAGATTATTGATCTCCGCAAGTAGTTCTTTTTCGATTTTCGTGATATTGCATTATGTACCTTCCGTTGGGGATATCAAGGGTTTACACGAGCTAACCTGGATTATCCTTGGCTTCGTGCCAATATCCGTTGATTCAAATCCAAGCTTGTATGCACACACGACATGAATAAATTGATTAAAAACTTGTATATAGAAATATATAGTGAGTTGAATGCGTGATAATCAATTGTGTTATTGAGACTTGAATCATGACATGATAACTTGGCTTTGCACACTGTAAAAATCCATTCTAATTTCTGTACATTAATGTTAATGCATTCCATGATTCAAGAACATGTAGATTATCCGTTTTGATAAATATATGTGATGACTTTTTATTATTTCTTGCTGCATGTTCTGTTTTGCACTGAGTTTTCGACCCTGTTACAATAAGAATCAACCAAAATTATATAAAAAGAAATTGTAGCTTAATGAATCTAGTTTCCAGAAAATCTTACGAATCTAGATTCTGATCTGTGAGCTGTTAGTTATCGCAGTTTGAGTCACTGTTGGTCTGTATTTTCAGAATTGCAGTATAGTGAAACACTGACACAACTTTCAGTTGAAACACCATAGTAACAGAAGTGTAATGACATGAACCTCTCCAGAAACTTAGTAGACATGCTTAGGATTCATTTTCTAATTTTCGTAGATTTTTATATTGATTTTACACATTGTTTCCACCCGTAGAGTTTGTACTATAAGCTGCTACCAGAACCCTTAAGCTGTAAAGATTAGGGTAATCTACCTAGTTATAGTCAGAATCAATTGAAACTTACTGAATATGAATTGTAGCCCATATGTCTAGTTTACAACCCTTTTTACAAATCGAATTCCGAATTATAACATGTGAATTATTGCTGTTTTAGTACTGCTATGTCTGCTCTTTTTAGATTCATAATTACGTGTATATTATCATGCATCGCATCATTTTTTTGCATTCTTATCATCGCCTTGACACTCTTATACACACTTACATGATCATGACTGGTTTAGATAAAATATTAAACAAGTCGGGATAATGATGGTTGACTTAGTAGTGCATAATCTCCGAAACTGTACTCGGTAAGGCTCTCCTTATTTACATTGACTATTGACATGGAAGGTGGAGAAATACTTGTGACTTTGTTGTCATGTTATCACGTTATCTTGTTATCATGTTATTTTGTTACACCAAGTACACGCTCTGTAGATTCTACCACCATGGTTTAAAACGTACACTGTTTTGCATGCACCGAACTTGTGGTATGAGACACAGTAGTACGTGTATTAGATAGGATAATAAAATGCTAATACACCTAAGTTGACACTTGTACACTTGATCATGACCATTGTTTATCGACATTGTTATTGCTTTTGGATTTTGTTCTTGCTTTATATTCCTTAATGTACCATGTTCCTTTACTCTTTGCTTTTTGCTACTTACTGTCCGTACTTGCTCTAACAGACATTTTTCCCCACTCTAGTTGATCCAACCACAGGTGCACAAGGAGAATTGCTAGAAGTCATTGGTGAGCAGTTCTTCTAGGATTGGAACATGAGCTTGCTTTGCAATAAATTATTTCTGTCATGCCCCGCTTTCCAAAAATACATAATACGAGTACATGACATTGGCTCAGCGAATGACTAACGTCACCCATAAGCTATTTATCCGATTAACTCAACAATATAATCAATACAGAACAAATGCGCATGCAATAATAATAATCTCATGAACAATAATACTTGGAATGAAGCAATAAAAAATATCCAAATATAATAATAATCCAACATCTGGAAACAATAATAAATTCGGGACATAAGTCCAATACAATAGTAACAAGTCTCAATACAATAAGTTAATTAAAGCAATAAGAAATTAAAAAGTATTAAGTCTTTAGAATCTTCGTTCTCCAATTCCAGCAGGCAATTCTCCATCAACACCTGTAAATACTTCATCTAAAAAGAGGAGAAAAATTGTCCTTAAAGCAAGTCATGGATAACAAGTAGAGAAAGTAAGGAACAATGGAATAACGGTATAACAATGAATTTAATGGATCAATAGGAATCAACAACAAGGCACGATAATCAATAATCAATATCACAGTAATCGATGCAATGGCTATAAACAATGATTTAATATTTGTTAACAATATTCAATGATCAATAACGGTAATACTTAGCCAATATTCGATATCAATAGAAATAATGAGGAACAATTTGCAGTGTCGATGTGTCAATCCTTGTGTCTATTAATCATTTTAATCCTAACTAATGTATCCCATACTACAGGTTCGATGCTTACAATCAATGTCGTTTAAACCTAAGTGGAAGATTCTATAGATCATGTACTCAGCGACGATAATCAATATTTACCTTTCGGTGTACAGTACGGTCATCGGCAACGATACAATACACGATAGATTGGGGTGCCGTAGTCAGCGCTCCATAATTAATCGATAAAACAATAATAGGAACAATATTTAGAGAAACACGGGCCCCTCCGAGTACAGTCACTATATCATCAACTACTCCAGTCAATCCCTTAAACCCCAGCTTATTAATTATTTTATTAATCCAATAATACAATATGCAATTAAGAGACATGAGATGAACAATAGTATCAATAGGGAAACAATAGGATGATAACTTGAATTGGACAATTAGAGTAATGACAACAGGATATTAGGATCATACAATGCAACACACACACTCTAAATCACGCAAGACTACAATATAGGAACAATTAATCTATTAAAACTGAAAAGTGAAATTCTGGACAGTAAGAGTAGTCTGTACAAAAATACAGTTTTTTGCTGTTTCAGAACTCGAAAACTAAATTCGTCAGAAAATCTAGAAACTAGACTTCTACACGGTTCCAACGCATATTTAAAGTTCAAAATCCGACAACAGTAGCTAGGTCAAACACACCATTCTTTACAGATTTCATATTTAGGCAGAATTTCGACATCATGTTGTAAAAATTTTTGAATCAGCAAAAAATCAATAATAAATTCATTAAAAATATTTTCTAGACTCCTAAACATGATTACTAACAATATGAAAATTATCAATGCAAAATTTTATCATTTGATCAGCCTTTTTACTGTTTAAGCATGCAAGATAAAAAATCTGAAAAATCTGAAAGTAAAAACACAGCTGTAGTAAAATGGGCATAACTTTTGCTACACAACTTGGAATTAAGAAATTCAAGATGTTCTGGAAACTAGAAAGATAAGTCTACAATTTATATTCAGAAAGTAATTCGTTTTAAGATCATTTACTAGTTCAAAAACAACAGTCAACATACAAGCCAGCAAGCAATATATAGGTTTTAGGGTATTATTCAAAAAATAAGTTAATTTAACGTGATGGGTATCAATTCTATTAGTCAATAAGTTATATAATCAGCATTGTAACCCCTGTTTCCCCAAAGACGTATTTTTCCGTGTATTTTCTGTATTTAAAATTTTCGTAAATTATTTTTACTGTTTTCAATTTCTTTTGTCAAAATGTATTGTTGGATCTCTTATTAAAATCTGTTTTCGATCAATAATTTTATTTGTAACTATTTTCTACGATTTTTATATTGAAATACAATTCTTATTTTTGTTATTATTACTCTTATTATTATTATTACTATTATTATTATTACCATTATTATTTTTATCATTTTCTTATTATTATTATTGTTATTAGTATTATTGTTATTATTAATATTTTTGACTGGTTATTAAAAGCCCACTTTTATCTACTAACTGTATTTGTAGTATTTTAAATAAATTCTATTTTTGTAATGCAAATTATATTTTTATTATAAACAATCTTTTTACTGGTTATTTTATTTTCCTATTGAATTTTTAAAACCCTAATCCATTTTAAAACCCATTTAATACCCTATATTACCCTAATACCCTTTAACACCCAAAGCCAGACCCGTTATCTTACCCCCTGCCCGTTAACCTATTCTACCTAACCTATAAACCTACCCTAATCCTATTCTACACCCGACCCATTTTACCCTATTCTACTCCGTCGTCACCCTAAAAACCCTTCTTCACCAACCTATATATATTCAATACCCATCTTGTTCGTCTTCCCCATGCACCCTAAGCCTGTCTCCAAACCCATCGCTCTCCCTCCTCTCTTCTGCCCTATCTCCCGACCCCCCTGCTCTCGATGACAGCAGCATCAGTGCCCCAGTCGCGACCTCCATGTGTCACTCTTTTGACGACTGGCAGCCTCGACTCAGCGCCGCCCTACTCCCGCTCAGCAGCGCCGTGCTCCTCCTTCCTGTCGAGCGACGCCAGTAGCCAGCCATCCCCGTCGCTCCCCTCTTCTCGTCGACAGCAGAGTCAACACAGCAGCCATGACAGCTAGCGCCGACCAGCCACCTCGGCAGCCCCCTAGCCCCACCGTCGGAGCCAAGCCAGAACCAGGCTTTGCTGTTTGGTTGGTTTTAATCATCTTTGATTGTGGGCCGTCGATCATCATGATCATCATCATCATGCTTGATTGGATGTGGGCCGTCCGAACTCCTCTTGATCATCACAATCATGATGATCATCAACTTCCTTTGATCGCAGCCGTTCGATCGATCGATCTTGTTCATCGTCATCATCTTCATCATCAGGGAGATCTGGCCGTCCGATCTGATCCGATCATCTTGATCTTGATCTCTTAATCTCAGCCGTCCGATTGTGTTCGTGATCTCGATCGTCTACATCTTTTTTGCGATTGGTTGTTCATCTTGTTCATGATTTGTTTGTTTGTCATGTTCGATGCCCGAGAATTCGTTCCCGTTATTCTTGCTTTTGTGCCATTTGCGTCGTCGTCTCTCAGGCAAGAAATGTGTATTCTATTCTTTGTGTAATACAAGTACTAAATACCGCCTTTAGTGTAGTTGGGTTCTAGAGACAATTCGTGTGTGAATCCTCTGTTATATATTGTCTCTATTGTGTTGATTCGACCATAGTTGTCTCACGACATACATGACATGAAACAACTAGGAATGACCACTTTTTGAATGTATATGTACATGCTATTTTGTGGTATCGTGTGCTTGATGTGTTATTCGTGCTATAACTTGTTATGGACTTAAAAAATACTCTATACCATTTTGTTTGGACATCCAGTACACTATATTTCATGTTTGGGTTGATTTGGATGAGTTTACATGAACTAGACGATTTTATGTTAATTCTGTATTTTTCTGTTACCTTGCTTTTGATCAGTATTTTAGACCCTATTAAGTTCAGTATTTGGAAATTATTTGTTAACATGAACTGTAGAGAATTCTGTCTATTTTCCAACCCTTCTGACAGATCTCAGTTTCGTTTTACGAGTTGTGATCTATGTCTATTTTACTACAGAGGTGTAGAGAGATTTCTAGATGTTGTTTTCTATGAATTCTGAAGAGAAATCTATTTTTATCATGATGTTAAAAGTATTATTTTGATCCAATATTTTTCACAACACAACTAGACTTGATTGGGATTAACCCTGAATTTTTGTGGATTTATTTGATGAGTTTTACCAACTATTTTATACTTGCAAATAATTACTATACATGCAGAATTTTCATACTATTAGTAAAGAACTTGATTTTTGACCTAATTCTACTTGCTCTTTGTAAAATATTTGTGAATATGAAAACCAGCCTATTGTATATAGTTTATCACCCTTTTTGACAGATTTGGATTTCGATTTATGGTTTGTGGGATATTGCTATTTTTGTACTACAATGTTTATAATTCCAGATTTACAAAACTACTGTATCTTGATGTTTTCTGATTTTTGTTGACTAAACCATTTATATTGAAAAATTATAAAACTTTATATTCTGATGCTGTAAATATAGGGAAATACCCCAGATTTTTTGTGGATTTAATTAATGAGTTTTCATGCTGTTTTTCTGTTCTTGAATACAATATTCTGAGTTCTGGCTGAACACGTTTTCTGGTTTCAATTCAGTTTGGACTCATGTTTTTGTGAAACACTATATGACTTATATATATTCGCTGAATTTGGACAGAAGTCTACTTTTCAAATTTTCTGACGGATTCATGTTTGCATGTTTGTAAATGGAAATTTCAGATTTAGTGTAGTACTATCTTGCTGTCCTGAACTAAAATTTTTGTTGTTCTATCTTTTTATGTGTTGTCTTTCACCCGTACATATTTATCTTGCAACCTGAACCTATTACTTGCTTATGACATGATATTCTTGCTCCGTTTTGTGACACGTGCATGCCTGTTTAATTATAATAATAAATAATCAAGTCGGGGTTAAGAAAAAGACCTTAGTAGTTGACAATATAGGTATGTGTACTCAGAAGGGGGCCCGTGATCCCATTACATGTTGCCATATTTCATGCTTGCATGATTCATACCTATTATTATTATATTATGCCATGAACTCACGATTACATGATTCATGCTTGTTATTATTATATATTGTCATGTTTCATGATTACATGATTCATGTCTATTATTACCTGTTGTCATGTTTCATGACTACATGATTCATGCTTGTTTCTGTTGCCATGATTTCACTACGTGATTCATGCCTGTTTACCTGTTACTTGTTACTTGACTTGACGCCTGAGTACACTGCTCTATAGAAACCCACCACTAGGCCTAAACGAAACTGTTTGAATGTAGAAACCATGTAGTAAAAACTTGGGATGCATGAAGTGCTACCTAGATAGTAATAATATAAGACTTGACATACATGATTGCTTGTACATGATTACCTGTACATGTTACATGGTACTTGATACATGATTACTTGTACATGTTACTTGACACATGTTACCTGTTTACTTGATACTTGATACATGTTACCTACCCTGTTAGCATATCACATTACTTGATTATGTTCATGATTCATGCTGGTTGTTCTATTTTGTTATCATTCCTATTCCATGCTATGTAATTTATATTTATTGTTTCCCATGTACTTGTATCCTGCTCTACAAGCGGCTCGTAACTTGCACTGACGGGGGTTTGTTTGCCTTTTCTTCTTCCTGCAATTTATTGAATTGCAGACTTTGGAGATCAGCTGCCAGATGGAATAGGTGATATGAGATACTAGCTGCTGGAGTTTTGCTATTATTATAATTGTTGCTAATTTTGAACAATTGTACTTGATACTTGGATTTATTTTGTATTGGGAAATGTGACCTAGAGTTATTGACTTGTTCAGATCTAGTTTATTTGAGATTATTATATTTTGGTTTCAAGTAAATTCCTGTTGGTATTGATTCATAAATGCATGCTTGGTTGACTTCTTTTGCTTCCGACTCTGATTATTCTTGTGAAATGTTGTAAAGATCCTGACAGCTTATGAATGATGAAAATCATTTGATGGGCTTAGTCACGTATCCATATTCCGTATTCTATTTTTGGGAAGTGGGGCATGACAAGCATGATGAGTGTCAAAATATGATAAATAAAATTAGAACACATACATACACTAATTTATCATCAATCAACCATCAATCGATCAAACAATATACAACCTAGCAATTCTCTCTACAATCAATTCATTGTGTCGTGACTATATGTGTACCCTATTATCAATTCTACATGAACACATGAAAGATTCAATCTTTGGAGTCAAAAGTGGCACGATGTCAAGAATATTGGGGTTAGCTCGTGTAAACCCTCAATAGACCCAACGAAGATAATCAATATAGCGATATGATGATGAATATGATCTACTTGTAAGAATTTCAATAAAACTTGAATTTGATACAATTAACAATTCAAGAGGATGGTGACTTGCCTTATAAACAACAAAAATGAATATCAAGAATAATGGGATAAGAATCCAGGGAGACGAACATGAACCCGCAATAACACGTGCACACTACGTGCACAACCCAAAACAAGGCAAAGCAGTAACAGCAAGATCGAACGAACGGCCGAGATCAAGATCAAGATCAAGAGGATCAAAGATCAAAGATCAACAAACGAGATCAAGTAGATGATCAAGATCAAGATCATCAGCACACATCAAAACCCATAACAGCAAACAGCCATCAACCACCCCTTCTCACAAAACACCAAACAACAATCCTTCCAAACCAAAACAACAAAAACAACGTAGATAAATCACATACAGCAACAGTAGCGAGATGCAGAGCATCTTGTACAACTTTGACGATGGCTGACGGCGACTGGCTTGCGGTGGTTGGGACTCCAGTGGCAGACTGGCGGTGCACTATGAAGGTGTAGTCGGCGGGGGTAGGGTGAAGACGATGACGAGGAGATGAGCGGATGGCGAGGAGGCTCGCGACTGGGTTTAGGAAGGCGATCGGGGGTGCAATCGTGGCTTGACGGCTTGGTGGTGATGACAGGGCGGGGTTGCAGTCAGAGTCGGAGGCGGAAGGAAATGGTGGGGCGACGATGGGTGGAGGTTGACGGGACTCTGTTTCGGGAGCAAAACAGAGGAAGGGGCGCAGCCATGGCGGGAGGCGAGCTTGGGGGTGAGGCGACAGAGGTTGAAGATGACGATGAGGAAGATGAGTTGGGTTCGGAAGGAAGACGATGAAGGTGAAGTCGATCGGGGGTGCAAGGCGATGGATGGCTCTCGGTGATGGGGTTGCAGATGCGAGGAGAGGGAAGCGATGGTTGGGGTATTCAGGGTTGGCTGGCGACGGGAGACAGGATACCGAGACGAAGAGGAGAAGGGGAAGAGAAGGTGACGAGTGGAAGGAAGTGATGGGGTCTGTTGGTTTCGGAGAGGAACACAGGGAAGAAGAGGGGTTGATGGAGGAGAGGGGTTAGGGGTGAACAGTAAGGGGGTGGCTGGGGTTTGAATAGGGTTAGGGGCTAGGGTATATGTTAGGTTAGTATTTATAGGATGTTAAGATGGGTTTGGGTAATGGGTATGGATCCAATAAGAAATAATAGATTGTTGGGTTTATAAAATATACATTTAAATATACATTGAATCAAATAATAAAATACATATAAAATGGAGTATCTTCGGGCTTTACAAAAATAATAATAATACGAGTAATGATAATAAAATTAATTATAATAATAAATATAACAACATCAATAATAATAAAAATAATTACAATAACAATGATAAAATAATAATAAAAATAATAATAACGATAACAATAATAAAAATAATGATATATATCAAAATATGATTTGAGATTAACAATTTATTAAAAATCCAAATAGTAATAATATTAAATATAAATAGTTGATCAATAAATAGAAAGTAAGATCAAAATACCCCATTATTCGAAATGAATAAATTTTCAATTACAAAATACTTTAATAAAATCCGAAATGAATTTAGCACAATATAACTTTATAAAAATTAAAATATAGCAAATACATGGAAAATACTTATTAGCGGGAATTGGGGTTACAGTTTCTTCCATGTTTATTTTTATATTCGTATTATTACTTTATTAAACTTTGTATCACGGGCTTTGTTGACCCGTATTTGTTATTTATTTCCAGTCGTTGGTTATTATGTTGGACTACTTCATGTTTTATCTTAGTAATTGTTTATGTGATTATGTTTTTCTGAGTGGTTGTGATTATTCCTTTTTCATATTGTTGAGTTAAGACTAGTACAGCTTATGGATGATGTTAATATCATTCGCTGGGCCTTCGTCACAGGCTCGTATTGCGTATTTTGGGAAACGGGGCGTGACAAAAATTCTCTGACGGCTCAGCATATTATGATGAGGAGAAGTCGAAGAAAGAAGTGCTCTAAATGATTTGGAAAGGGAAAGTAATCACTTTCCCGCTCTCTTTCTTCAAGAAGATCCAGCTTGTAGTTGAGTATGTGTCATGCCCCGCTTCCCAAAAATACGGAATACGAGTACATGACATTGGCTCAGCGAATGACTAACGTCACCCATAAGCTGTTTATCCAATCACCTCAACAATATAATTAATACAGAATAATTGCGCAAGCAATAATAATAATCAATGAACATTAATAATTGGAATGAAATAATATGAAATATCCAAATACAATAAACCAACGTCTGGAAACAATAATAAAAACCGGTTCATAAGCCCAGTACAATAATAATCCAATCACAGATAAATAATAAGTCTCAATACATTAAGTTTGATAAAACAATCAGCAATTAAAAGCATTAAAATCTTCAGAATCTTTGTTCTCCAATCCCAGTAGGCAATTATCATTCATTACCTGTGAACACTTCATCTAAAAAGAGGAGAAAAATGTCCTTAGAGCAATTCATGGACAGCAAATAGAGAAAGCAAAGAACAATGGAATAATGATATGACAATAAATTGAATGGATCAATAGGAATCAATAACACGAGACGATAACAATAATCATTATCAATGATAGTTAATGTAATGGTTATAAACAATGGTTCAATATTCGATGACAATATCACTTAGAAAATATTCGATATCAATAGAAACAATGATGTACAATATGCAATATCGATGTCGTGTAATTCTTAAGTCTATCAATTTTCAACCTAACTAATGTAGCACTTCATGCGTCCCATTTATTTACCACATGGTTGCTATATACAAACAAGTTACATTTAGACTTAGTGGTGGATTTTATAGTTCATGTACTCGGGAACGATGTAAACGATTCTCTTCAGTATTCAGTTATTCAGTCATTCAGTCATTCAGTTATTCAGTATCAATATCCATGGAACAATATGCAGTTATCCAGTTATTCAGTCATTCAATCATTCAGTCATTTAGTAATTGTAGGGAAACCAAGAGCTCCCTTCCGAGTACAGTCTCATATATTGTCCACTACTTAAGTCAACCCTTAGACTGCATATTGCAACAATACAATATGCAATATGCAGTCTAGAGACATTAGATGAATGATAGTAACAATAGGGGAACAATAGGATGATAACTTAGATAAGACAATTAGAATAATAGCACACTAGGATCATGCAATGCAATATAAACACTTCGATTCATGTAATACTATGATATAGGAACAATTAATCTATTAAAATCTGGAATATAAAATTCTGCACAGCAAGAGTAGTCTGTAAAAAAATGAAATTTCCTGCTATTTTAGAAATCGAAAACTAAAATTGTCTAAATTTCTAGAAACTAGACTTCCACACGGTTCCAACGCATATTTAAAGTTCAAAATCCGACAACAGTAGCTAGGTTAAACACACCATTCTTTACAGATTTCATGTTCAGGCAGAAATTCGACATCAAATTATTATAATTTTAGAATTAGCAGGTTTTCAATATAAATTCAGTAAAAAATATTTTTTAGGCTCCTAAACATGTTAAGCAACAATCTAGAAATTATCAGAGTAAAATTTTAACATTTGATCAACCTTTTAACAGTTTAAACATTAAGTATACGAGAATCTGAAAGTCTAGAAATAAAAACACAGTTGTAGTAAAACTGGAATAACTTTTGCTACACAACTTGGAATTTAGAAATTCAAGATGTTTTGAAAACTAGAAAGATAAGGCTACAATTCTTACTCAGAAATTATTCATTTTAAGATCATTTACTGGGCTGAAAATAACAAACAATATACAGCCAGCAAGCAACATACACGGTTTGGGTATTTTTATGAAATAATTTAATTAAACATGATGTGTATCAATTCTACTAGTCGATAATCTTCTCAATCAGCATCATGGGTACAATAACATGATAAAGAAAAATAAATTCACATATATACATGTTATCATGTTTCTATCGTCATATGCATTGTAATTGTCATAGTTATTGCATTGTTTTGGATGGCAGAATTAACTGCCACATGGAACTAAGTGTCACATCGAAGGTATCGACAAGGGCCACCTTTAGAATCCAGTATCCAAATTAGTGACATGATAAAAGATTGACAAGCTGAGGTAATAAAGGGTATGACTTAGTAGTTGACAATATAGGAGAGTGTACTCAGAAGGGGGCCCGTGTTTCCCGCATTATTGTTATCAATCATTGTTCATCGTTTATTGTTTATTGATTATTGATTATTGTTTATCGTTATTGGAATGTCATTATCGTCATTGTTATTGAACGACCCGAGTACATAATCCTGTAGACTTCATTACATAAGTCCAAACGTTCATTTGATTGTTATGCACCCGAACCTATGGTATAGAACACAAAATTACGTGCATTAGATAGGTTAATAAAAGACTGATAGACCTAAGATTGACACTGAGCATAGACACTTGCAATATTGATTATCAACTATTGTTTATCGACCAATGCATCATTGATTATCGATTATTGATCATGTCACCGCCTATTGTTTATTGACCACTACATATCAATTGATTATACCTCTCAGTTATGATTGCTTTATCTTACTGTCATTATTTGAATTGTACATGATCATATCATCCCAATATTTGTATTGTTTCTCCTTGCTTTCTTCTATATTGTATTTTACTGCTTGTTACTACTTGTTGTTCGAACCCTGCCTGCCCCCCCCCCCCCCCCCCCCCCCACACACACACACACACAACCACCACCATCACCACCACCTCAGATGATGTTTATGCAGGCATCGATGGTGAAATACCTGAGGGAATCGCTGAGCATACCATCTAGCCAACTACGATGGGATTGTTATATTATCTTATTTCATGCTAGTTGTTATTTTATCTAGTTAGTCATAACAAACTGATAATCGTTTTATATTGATTTCAGTACATTGTATTCACATGCATTTTGACCCTGAAGCTTATGTTTTCCAAATGATGGTTATGTTTGAGGATCATTTAACTCTATTACATGTTTATGTGATTATTTCTATTGCATGTGTGATTGTGTTCATAATTATATTGTTGAGTTATAACTAACAGCTTATGGATGATGTGTCTCATTCGCTGGGACTTAGTTGCGTGCCTGTGCCCGTACTTCAGTATTTTGCGAAGCGGAGCGTGACAAGCATATTGTAACCCCCATTCCCGACAATAAGTATTTTCCGTATATTTTCTATAATTTGATTTTTTATAAAATTATTTTGTGCTAAATTCTTTTCGGATCTTTTATTAAAATATTTTCTAATCGAAAATTTTATTCATTTCGAATACTGGTGTATTTTAATCTTACTTCTATTTCTTATAGATCGGCTAATTATATTTGAGCCCAAATAAAATATATTATTAATATTGGATTATTTTAAGAAATTGTTAAACCGAATACTAATTTGTTATATAATTCTATTTTTACTATTAATTGTTATTTTTTTTTTATCTATTTAAAACTTATCTATTGAATTATTTTACTATCGTATTTGATCTGATTTTCTTGGCAATTCCAATTTATTTTCAAGCCCAATTGATATTCTTTTTATTGTATTATTTATTTATCTATCTGGATTTAAGTTTTTGTTCATGAACTCATCTCGTTGGGTTATCTATCTTTGGATTTTATTTTTAATTAATTGTAGGTATTTTATTTGAACCCTATTATCTTCAACCCATCTCCTATTGAACCCTAAAACCCAATTTTAATTATTCCTGACCCAAAACTGCTATTATTGGATCCTAAACCACTAACCCAACATCCTAATTACAATCTATAAATACAACCCTAGTACAAACCCTAAAAATATACAATTTGAAACCCTAATACTAGCCGTATTTCCCCTCTCTCTGTTTCTCTCTCCCCGATCTGGTTTCCAGGCCAAACTCCCGAGCCCACTACTGTTCATCTTTTCCGGTGAGACTCCCGACCACTCTGGTGCCTCCTGAGCGCTACCCCCTTCCGTCGACACCCCCCCCCCACAGCGCCGCCATACCCAACGGCCCAACCCCAAGAACATAAAATACAATTCTAGACAACAATACATGACAACACTAAAATGCACTTTCCCGCTACTATAGGAAAGAAAAATTGATTCCATTAAAGGTTCTAGAAAGTAAACTCTCATACGAATCCAATGCTTACTCACTTGACACATTCTAAGGTCAGTAGCTATGCCTATTAGTCAATTATGTACACATATAATGTCAGCCAGCAATATAGGGTTAAATTTCTCGTGTCTATAACTCCTTTAAAAATCATTAATAAATTTCCACAAAAAATCCTAATCTAGTTATCGACGATGCCTATTAGTATACATGATTTCATAATCTCATAATTCCACCAATGAATTTCTATTTCGACTAGTTTACGGGGACGGTACATCTCAACAGGAAATCTGAAAAATTAGACGTTACAACACTAAAACTTTATTATCTCACAAACTTTAATTCGGTTTGTGAAACCGAAAAATGATCTAGATTCTAAACTCAGAGAGCTATAAAATACACCTATAAAACTCTAATTTTGGTTAAATGGACTTGGTCCAAATCTCTACACAAAATCAGACAGACAACATGCAGAAAATCTATGACTTTGTTTTAAAACCTCGATTGACAAAAATAGGATTTATAATCAGGAGTGCATCCATGTTTCTATTCAGTAATAAAATAAAATTTATATCATGTACATTTCTAAGAGAATCATGATTCATAATATTAAGCTAAAAATTCTAACATGCGATAAAGTACCAATCAACATCAATAATTTCTAAAATAATTCCATAGCATGGTATTCGTATAACTTGGTGATTATAATCGTGCATGCAACGTTTTACAGGGACCTCTACGAACATCAAATTAAGAGGTAACCGACAAGGAAACAAATAAATGATTTAAGAGTTTAGTAAATTCATATGACACGAAAGAGAATACGAATTGAGTTTCGACATGATAATTCGAAAGAGAAAAATAACGAAAGAAAATAGACTAGTTGCTAGGAGTTCAATGAAACGCTTGCCTTGATGACAATTAGAATGTGCAAAGACGACGGGAAAAAGGTGAATCAATAATGGCAACGGGCGCCGACACACAACAACAACAATGCAACGATAACGAATGCAAACAACAACTACGACAACGACGTCGGGTTGTATGGAGGTAGCAAGAGTTAGGGTAGATGGAGGAGGAGTTGATGATGGGTTTGAGGGGCAGTCGATGGTGGTTGAGTTGCTGATGGGTGTTGGGATGAGATAAGATGGAGTGCAGTAGGTTGGACGTGGCTGTCGGGAAGATGGTGTTGCTGTTTGGGGATGGAGGGGGTCATGATTGGAGTAGGAGGTGATGTTGGGTCTTAATGGAGGTAGCAAGGAGTTCGGGAGTGGGGTGCTATCGGGTTCAGGTGATGGAAGGAGTGGGAATTCTGGTGGTGGGTTCAGGAATAGGCAGTAAGGGGGTGTTGACTGGTGGTCAGGGCAAGGTGGTTGATGGTGATGTAGGTCGGGATAAAGGTCAGGAGGTTGATAGTGGATGGGAGAGGATGGAGTAAGATGGTGGTGTTGTTCTGTAACACCCCGCAAAATTGAGTAATGACAATTTTGCCCTTGCATGCTATGCACGTATATTTTGTACCGTTGCAGGTAATATCCGTAACGTATTTTCCTACATGTTTCTGTATTTCAACTATTCATACATTTCCCATCTTTTCCCAGATTCATTCTTATCCTATTTTGAACCAACTCAAATATTAATTTTTCAATCTTTGTGTTTTTATGTATATTGCACGTGCTTTCAGTACACGTGTTGATTACGTATGTTTTACCGTTACGTGAAATATCATAACATTGTTAATATACATATTCTACGTATTTTGTATTTTCACTGTTTTTTGTTTTCTCAAAATAAATTTTTAATAATTTTGCATGTGCATTGTATGTAAAATTTTATATGTATGGTTGTCTCTAAAATTTTCTAAGAAGTAATGCACTTTTTTCTTCTCACTTTATTTATTACACTTAGTATTATTTATTTTATAAAAACCTATGGGCCTAAAATTGCTTTTAAAACCCAAAAAAAATTTATTTTGAATGAAGAGCCCACAATTTGTCATGGAGAAAACCCATTTTTAATTTTAAATTATTAAATAGGTGAGTGTACACAAAGAACGTGCACGTGCTTGTGCACACGTGCAATGTGCACACTCCAAAAGATGAAGGGTCGGCTGTTACTTGGAGAAGTGGGGAGAGAGAGTGGGGTAGTGGAAGTATTAGTGGGTGATTAATTATACTTACTACTCCCAATTAATCCTACTAATACCCTACACTTACACCATTTCTAAACACTTAAAAAATTAATCAATAACCAAATTTTAGGCTGTTGATTTTGAGAGTGCTTGCTGTTGATTTTCGGTGGGAAATTCATGGTTTTTTGTGGGATTTTGGAGTGCTCTTTTGAAGGGGGATTACTACTAGTATACTCTTCTAATAGGTGAGTGTCTCTACTTACTTTCTAATTGTGTTTTTAAATACATGTTTAGGAGATTTATGATGAAATTGTAGATGTGATTGCATTGTTTATCATCTAATATTTTGTGTGATGCATATCGTATGGATGTCTAGAAATCCAGTAGTTGATGAATGTGGAAAATGCATGTTAAATAGAAAATTATAATGTACAATTTATGTGTAGTTAAATTTTTAGTTGTGTTAATTCTCCTATGTGATGCCATGAAAATTTTTACTATTGTATGAGTAAATTTGGTAGATGGATTGTAAATGAAATTGAATTTTGTTTGATTTTTAGACTATATTTTTGGAGAATTTCCCCATCATGTTAAATAACTTTTGAAAAGAAACATATATATATATATATGTGTGTGTGTGTGTGTGTGTGTGTGTGTGTGTAGAGTAGTGTGTGTGTGTGTGGGTGTGTGTGTGTGTATGTAGAGTAGTGTGTGTGTGTGTGTAGAGTAGTGTGTGTGTGTGTGTGTGTGTGTGTGTGTGTGTGTGTAGAGTAGTGTGTGTGTGTGTGTAGAGTAGTGTTCATAATTTATAAAAGACATATAGTGTATGAATGTTATCAGAATTGCTATCAACATTTCATTTTGTATAAAATCACTTTGTTATAAGAAAAAATCAGTAAGAATTTGTTACTGGAATTTTTGAATTGTGTCATATAAACAAATAAATTTGATACAATTAATAGAAATTGATTTGAATGTATATATTTAAATGGAGGAATGAACCTAGAGTGGGTTCTTAATGTTTCTAACTCCTATATAGTCAGAGTTAATGTTTGACTTTGTGGCTAGCGAGTGCACCTTTACGCTAGGCGCTGCCATGTGGCGCTTGGGTCTCTGTGTGGTTGCTGGTTTGAGTGGGGTTTCGCTCTGGTTATTTTCAAAGTTTTTTTTAAAAGGTAGATCTTGTGGTGTTTGAGCATTTAAATACTCAAAACCCTATATAACCGAGGATTGAGCTTTGCTCATTGGGTTGGCATTTGGTTTCTTTGCTGTTGGTGCTGGTTTGAGCTAGGGGATGTGCTGTTTGAGATAAAAAATATTTTTTTTGTGATTTTAGTATTTAAAGTGGTGAAAACCTTATAAAAATTCATAAAATGTTATTAGAACAATTTGGAGTTATTTTACACTATTCTAAAGATATCTTGATAATCTAAAAGGCATGTTATGTTCATTGGTAAGTTGGAGTTCAAATTGAAAATAAATATGGTTGAAGATATTAAAGTTGATTTTAACAAAATTAAAGTAATGTTTTGAATTGGAGATTAAGAAATTTATGTGTGGATTTTAAAGAACTTTGGTGCAAAAAATAATGATGAGATTTAAATAATGAACTTCTTTAAGAAATTGTGTTTTTAATCTTAAAACAACTTTTGAATTTAGATTCATAATTGAAGTATAAATGGATGTGAAAAGGGGTTTTTATTAATCAAAGAGACTTGTAGTTTGTTAAAGTGAATTGTTGGTTGTGTGATCAACCAAGAAGTGCTACTTCATGATTTATAAATAAGAATGAATGAAAGAATTGAATGTGATATGAATAAATGAAATTGAGAATATGAATTATAAGGGTATGAGTACCCTAAGATGCTGAACATGAAAAGATGTGACTCTAGAGGCTTAGGAGACCCATGTACCGGAAAAATAATGAAAATGAATAACTGATTTTTGAGAAAGGGCCAGTATGGGCTATCGTTCTCGGTGTTGATTTAAGTCCGGTAGGATAAGCTAACTCTAGGTTGTGATAATTTTTAAAACTTAAACTTAAGGACAGACACTAGTGTATGACATGATGAAACAAGAACAAACGTGAGTTATGGACTCCAGAATGATCCTTGGAGAGAGACAGTCCTTGTATTCCGGGACGATGGACGTAAGGGCCACAGAATGATCCACATAGAGGGAATGATCTCCAGTATGCAGGGACGAGGGCAACGCTCATAAGGCATTTGTGCGATGAGGGTTCCAGAATGATTCGTGGAGTGAGACAATTCCTAGTATTCCGGGATGGTGGACGAAAGGGCTACAGAATGATCCACGGAGCGGGATTCATCTCCAATATTCCGGGGTGAGAACCAATATTCGCAGTGTCTAAATCTTGTAGTAGTTATAGTGGTAGGCTGCATGGCGAGGAATTTAACCCTATAATGTGGAGTACGTAGGTGCTTGCCCTCGGACCTATGTAGAATGGGATGCATAGAATCCTAACAAGTATGCATTAGTGTCATCATAGCGTAAACATCTACATTAGGCATTAAGTCATATCATACACTGACATGTTTAGGATAGTCACTCTTTTACACTTAAATATACATTCAAGTTTTTGTTTGCTCAAGTAAGAGAATCATTATATTACGGCATAGTGAAGATCGTTGTTTTATAATATTACGTCAGTTGTAAGCAACTAACGTGCCCACAGTTTTCCAGTGCAGGGCTTGTATTAGCAAAAGGGACATGAAGATGAATTGATGCTAAAGATTATTTTCATGATTAAAGATGTTGATGTTAGAGTTGTATATATATTATGTTGTAATCATTTAATTTCCACTGTGTATTCTGTAACAAACATTGTTGTATAATAATAAGTTTTTAATTTTCTTGTAAAATTGTACGAAATGAAATAAAAGATCATGTTGTGCTACGAACTACATGTAAATGGAATTCGGGGTGTTACATGTTGGGTTTCAATGGAAAGGTGATGGAGAGGCTTGCTATGGTGTTCGAGAGTTGGAGTACGAGTTGGGTTTGGTTGATGAAGAAGACAGTAGAGGTGGGTTTCGGGATGAAGAAAGTGGAATTGATGAAGGTGATTAGGGTTAATGATGTAGATTAGAGATTCATAAATAGGTGATGAGGATAGGGGGCTGTTTAGGTTAGTGGGGTATTGGGGAGTTAGGGTTAGGATTTGGGGTGGGTTGCAATTGTGAATGGGCTTGGGTTTGAATTAGAATTTGGGCTTTAACAAAAATTAATAAAAATTCATATGTAATCTGGCACATGCAAATGAGTCTAAGAGAATCAAAATTACGGTAGATAACTGAAATAATAATACAGTAGATAACTGAAATAAAAAATATACACGTAAGAAAATATGTATAGACGGATCACAGAGTTACAACGCGCTAAAACAAATTGTCCAAAAGGTAGTTGCCAAGATGAGTACTGGCCCAGTCATGCAGTTCATTGCAGGCTCCGACAAAGGTCGAGCTGAGAGCTTTAAAACCAAGTCACTCACCACTAGAAAGCCCAAGCCAAAGACTTCATTCAGCACTGCCTCCATCCCATTAGGCTATAAGGAAGTTCTAGCGAAGCGCCATAAGATGAGCATCCCCAAATGTATCCAGCATTCCCTCCCAAGAATTTTCTCTGATCACTTCCTAATCATCCTGAATACACAAGCAATTGTGCACATGATACATTACTTCAAATTTGAGATAACATGGTTCTCAAATGATAGCTCTATTCATGTTGTCACAGACTACTGGAAAGGTTTTGTCTATAGAGGGGCTGTTGTTGATATCTTTGCACAAAAGCTAACCCTGTTGAATAGAAGAATTAGGAGATGGAGGAATCAAGTCTTCGGCCACATTGATGCAAACAAGAAGAATATTGGAAAAGATGCTCCAACTTGAAATTGAGGCAGAGAATAACATAGCCAACTCAGATGAACTCATAGCAACACAGAAAGAGTATCAGGAGTTAGTAAAATCAAAGGTGAAATATTGTAGATAAAGGTCAAGGGCGACATGAATCAATAAGTGTGGCAAACATTAGAGTTTTTCATTCTATTGCAAATGGCAGAAGAATAAGAAACTACATCTACTCTCTTATGCACAATGGAAAACATACTCACCTCATAAGCAGACATCAAAGTCAGTTTTGAAGCCCACTTGGAAGAAATCTTTGGCTCTAGCACCCAATCTGACTTCAATATTGACTTACATGCCTTGTATCCTATCCAAAGTGTCCAATTATCACATCTGGAGACTCCATTCAACTTAAAACAAGTGAAAAATGTTTTGTTTAGTATGAGTGGAGATAAAACACCAGGGCCAGATAGTTTCACTATGTGCTTCTATCTCAAATTTAAATTTTGGGCAGTAATCAAGGATGATCTATTCCAAATGCTATTAGCAATACAGAGAGGAGATGTTGATTTGAACATGTTAAATTATTCAAACATTGTGCTTATTCTAAAGTGTGATGATGCAAACTTAGTCACCGAATACATGCCAATTAGCCTGATTAACTGCTCCTTTAAGTTCTTTACAAAGATTTTGGCTAACGACTAAGTCCACTACTTGATTCACTGGTCTGCTCTTCTCAAAGTGCATTTCTCAGTGGCAAGTCTACTGTCGACTGCTTCCTTGTAGGCTATGAATCTATCAATATGTGCAGCAATAGATACTCAAATACCCTTATGCTAAAAATTGATTTCAAGAAAGCCTTTGACACAGTTAGCTGATATTTTATTGCTCAAATGTCAGAAGCTATGGGATTTGGTGCAGAGTGGTGCAGGTAGATTCATATGATACTAAGAAATGCCAAGTCCTCTGTGCTTGTTAATGGAGTAGATGGAAAGATCATCAACTCCAAAAGAGGTCTGAAACAAGGTGTTTCATTATCACCCATGTTATTCATTCTTGCAGCGGAATACTTAGCTCAAATGCTACTTAGTGGAAGAAGAAGAAATGGCTCTGTCTTCCCCTCCAACTCAGGGGTTCTCTCTCCTCTCTTTCTGTTCTACAATTTAAAAATGATACTCTGCTCTTCTACAAGGGAGATGAACACAAAGTAATCAATCTCAAGCTTACATCTTTGCAAATGTCTCAGGACTTGCTATCAACTTCAGCAAATCTGCAATCATCTGCTTTGGGATGCAAACAAGAATCATTATTTAAATTGTAGAACCAGATGATTGCTATTGTTGATATTGTTGTTTGTTGGAGCCTATGGATTTCTAAAAATGATAAAGTTTTTTTCAAATATGTTGCATACAAAGGAAAACCTAATTGCTAATGCAAAATTTTGGTTCTCTCATTGGCTAGATGAGTGTGAGAGTTCGAAGCAGAAGCAAGAGATATTGCAGGACTTGGAGGACAGACAAGTAAGAGATATCCTGATAAGAGGAAGGGCACAAGGAGAGAACCAGCTAACAAGTGAGGCAACTAGCAACTCTGGGTGAGAAAAAGAAGATGATACAATTAGGAAGTATATCAATTTAGATACTTTTTTTATGTTTCGATCAGACTTACTCTGTTTTCTTTGTTATCTGTCTGTCCGTAACTATAAACTTGTACTACTTGATGGTTTTTGCGCGGGGGGGGGGGGGGGGGGGGGGGGGGGGGAGGGGGGAGGGGTTTGTTGTAACAGGGTTAGGCTAACTTGGTGATAGCAAAGGCAAGAGCTCATAGTCTTGAGGCAAGTTGGGGTGCACGACAGACGTCCGCTGCCTTCTCTTCCACTTAGGGCTATGTAGTTCACATCATAGTCTAATACAGGCTCATAGTTTTCAGGTAAGTTGGGGTGCACGACAGATGCCCTTTGCCTTCTCTTCCACTTAAGGCTATGTAGTTCAAATCTTAGTCTAACCTAGGTCTATACCCTACCAGACCCCCCCCCCCCCCTCCCCCTTAGTAGTTTGAATTAGTTACTAACTAACTAACTAACTAACTAACTAACTAACTATATATATATATATATATATATATATATATATATATATATATATATATATATATATATATATATGGAAAAAAGGGGTATGAGCAACTTGCTCATTTAGTAAATAAGCAATTGATGATGTGGCATACATGTGATTGGAAAATCCTTAAAAGGGT
This sequence comes from Hemerocallis citrina, assembly GCA_017893485.1. NCBI lineage: Eukaryota > Viridiplantae > Streptophyta > Magnoliopsida > Asparagales > Asphodelaceae > Hemerocallis > Hemerocallis citrina. The sequence goes on from CM030359.1 coordinate 253,707,751, forward strand.
TAGTTGTCCAATGTATTACATGCATGCCACATAATCAATTGCTCATTTACTAAATGAGCAAGTTGCTCATATCCCTTTTACCCTATATATACATAGGGGGTGGGGGTCTTTCGTTGGAAACACATTGTACCGTGCAAACCACTAATGCCGCTACTCCCAATAGCGACATTAGTGCAAATGATGTTGTTATTCAGGATAACGGCTTTAGGCTTAATATACCTATGTCGCTATCCTAAATAGTGGCTTCGGTGGTTTGCACGCGTTTGCAAAGCTACAGTGCATTTGCAACGTAAGATTTCCTATGTGTGTATATATATATGTGTGTGTGTGTGTGTGTGTGTGTGTGTGTGAGCATCCACACTTGTTTCTTATTTTGCCATATTTCCCATATTTTGATAAAAACCACGTTGCAGCCCTTTCTTATTTTGTCATTTTTTGGAAAAGGTGAACAATCGCTTCTCAAATTTGAGAAAAGATTTGGCAATTGCAAAAATATAGGGGACAAACCCTAATTTCTTAACTTTTTAAAGGAGTTGGAAAAAACAACATGTTCGTCCACTGATTTTTTAACAATTCTTTTTTTTACAAATGATCGGACGGAACAACATGTTTCGTCCTACGGAATTTCAAATTTTTATTAAAAAAGGCATCGGACGGAAAATGTTGTCCTGTCTGACACCATTTCGGTTTGGACTGGACAACATGTCCCGTCCTATGTCAAACATGGTTTTAATGCATATCACTACTTTAATCTATAATTTGATTACTAATTTACTAATTTACTAATTAATTTAATCACTAACGACTAATTTAGCTAATTTAATCACTAATCTCTAATTTAATCACCTTAAACATAAATTAAAAAAATAGATCAGACGGTACATAATGTACTGCCCCACGATTTTTTTTTATAAAAAAACTGGACGGAACATCATGTTCCATCTCACCTTAAAATAAAGCAATAAAATAGATCAGACGAAACAACATGTTACGTCCGATTTTTTTTTTTTTTTATAATTCTATTTTCCCATATTTTAGCAAATGATAACTGCAACGAAACTGACATTTTGTCATTTCTCAATTTGCCAATTTGCCAAATTTAGTAAAAACTAGTGTGGATGCTCTGAGGTAGGAATTTTTCCTATCTTTGCTAGACAGACAAAAAAAGGGTACATTCTATGGCTATCTTTTCAAAACTATCTTCTTGTTTACCGCTTTCCCCAATTGTGATTAGAGATGGTATTGGGTCATATCGGGTCGGGTCCTCTACTATCCGGACCCGGACTTGCGAGAATCGGATCTGGGTAAGCCTTTCTTCCCTTTCATTGTCACTGAGCTCGGGTCCTAGTTAAAAAGACCTACCCATTGGGTCCGGTAGCGGGAAATAAATATTTGCACTTGAGTATTTTTTCACTCGATACCCTACGATTCCAACAATTTTTACACTTAAGTACATGAATATATATTATATTTACACATCTATCTTCAACAATTACTAGTTCCCTATAGCTCTATTATTCAAATTCCATATTTTTGGGGTTATTTTTTAACGGGTCCGGTTCTGGTCCAAGTAGAGTCTATTTTGAGTGGACCCGGACCCGGACTGAGAAGTGCATCGGGTCTTATTTTAGAATCCGGACCGGGACCCGTATAGATCAGTTCGGTTCCGATCCAATGCTGGGTTCAGGTCGGGTCCAGATTGGGTCCGCGCAACGAATTTTTGTACCAGCTCTAATTGTGATAGAATATACCTAAACCTCTGCCTTTGCCATTATCAGTAACTAGTAATTTACACGTGTGATGCACGTTTTAATAATTTCAAATAATTAAAAAAAAACTCTGACGTAGGGAGGATTTGAACTGGAAATCTCTTTTATATTAGTTATGTACATGCGTTGCACATATTGGTAGAATAACAAATTGCACTCAGGCCTTCTCCCATTATAGTATATATATATATATATATATATATATATATATATATATATATAAGTAAGTATTAGTTTACACGTGCGATGTACGTCTTAATAAATATAGTTTTTTTAAAAGTAAAAATTGAGACGTAGTCTGGATTTGATCTAAAACCTCATTTACAATAGTTATGCACATGCGTTGCACGGGTTGGTAGATGGACAAATTACACTAAGGCCTTCTCCTATTATAGTAGTGAGATAATTAATTAAGTTTATATGTATATTAATATTTAATTTATTAATTTCAGTTCTATTCTGAAATAAATTGTCTTCTTATCGCCCAATCTTTAGTATTGACTTATCGTATCGATTTCACAGGGTTGAAACGATTGCCCCAATGTTGTAGGATGTGTTGCACTGACCATCTAATTAAGACCAGACCTAGATAAAAGTGAATTTACTGAAGAAGAAAATAAGTACATAATTCAATCTCACAAATCCAGAATGTCTGTGTGTTCCATTAAACAACTAACTAGTATTATACACGTGCGTTGCACGTTGGGAAAATGGAGAGGGAGAATGAAAAGGACAAAAAAAAAATCTACCAACACGTGCGTTGCACGGGTTGGTAGAATGACAAACATTTACAAATGACACTAAGGCCTTCTCCCATTATAATATTAGAGATATTCAGAGTATTGAAAGTAAAAAAGAAAATGATTTTTAACATGTATGTCCTTAAAAAATACTTGAATATCATGTATGTCCCTCACAAATATGTATTTTCATATTTATCTCCAATAATATATGCCACTTCTATTAATAATCCCTCTACTTAAAAAAATTCAAAACGATAAAGAATTTTTAGTTTTTTTAATGGACTTGATGGAAAATGACTGAAATATTATATTCTCTTCAAACTTTATCTTCTTCATCCTTATAAATCCGGACAATTGTTAATCCAACCGAGACTTATTAACTCTTCTCAAAATTTCTTCATTTTTTTCTTACAAAAAATGGATAAGCTAACAGTGCATCTTTGAGAACTACAAATTCTTCCTCACGCTACTTCTCCAAATTTGCTGTCAATTTTATTTTTTAATGATAGATTATGAGCTTTCTCATTTATTTTCCTTAAAACTATTAAATCTTTTCTCATTTAATTTTCTAATTTGATATTTCAATTTGTCTCTTAAGGGTAAAATCATGGTTAACTTAGCGATATCTAATATAGGGGTAAATATGATATAAAGTCCAAATTGTTAGGGGTATATACGGAAATACACATTTGTGAGAGGTATATATGATATTATCATATTTGTGAGGGGTATACATGTTAAAAGCCAAAAGAAAAAGAAAAATGATGCGGTTCGACGGGCCCACTCATACTCCTTAGCAAATTAGGAAACAAACACTGAGAAATTCGACTTAGTAAAATGAGTGAGCAGCAGCAACAACCACTGTGATGAGGGTAAAATTAGCGAACGATTTGCACCGCTCGATCTTGGCAAGAATCTCAAAGGAATCTCAAAGTCACCTTGCTTCTCCTTATGGGCCGACTATGGGCCCGTCACCCAGGTCCTGCCTAGTGTGGGCCGGGTCACACCCCCTAATCAGGGGACTCGGAGACCCCCTCTAATCAGGCTCTTACGCCTATAAATACAACCCTACCTCTACAGTAACCAGGTAATCCTAATTTCCACCATTTAAGCTTCCATTAGTACTCTGGTTATTGACTTGAGCGTCAGAAGGCCTGTTGTTAGGAGTCCTCCTGGTGTCTCAGACTTTTTGCAGGTATCTGATGCCCGCCGAGCCATCTAGATCCACCACATCAGCTTTATAGTAGAGTCAGATCGGATGCCAAGATCAGAGTTTCCCTTTCCTTAAAAGAACTCACATTATCTGTTGTTCCCACACCCGAAAACAAGCAACATTAGATTGGTGCTGTCGGTGGGAAACCTAGATCTGAGCCTTTTTTCCAAATTCTACTTCGTGATAGATGACCCCCATGGATCCTAGGCTAAGAAGACTCCACCCGAGGTCAGCCATCTGACCCCCCACTCCTCCACGCCCGACAAGAAGTTGAGAGGAAATTCAACGGTCTTGACAGTCACATGACCAAGGATTACAGAAGCTTGTCCCGAGCGCTTCCCGTTCGGTGGCACGAAAGGTTTCCCAGCCGATGGTCTCCGACTTGAGAAACATCATCAACAGTCGACAGAATGAGGAGGACCTTTGAAACCGTCTCAACCGATCCCAGAGTTTGGGGGGGGGACCCCTCGGATCGGAACCTCAGTCGGACATGTCACTCCTCCCACGGTCGAGACAGGGAGCGCAACCACTCTCTGAGGGACCCTCCAACGGCCGAGGGGATAGGGGTCACGTAACCAGGACGGAGTACCATGAATTCCGAGATAAAATCCTCCGAGCCATCCGAGGCGGGGCCCCACCTGAGAAACCAGTCGACTAAAAAGGAGCAACCGAACATGGGGACGATGAATCCACGGGTCAACCCGATCCGAAGGACGGGAAGACCCCATCCTTAAGTGACTTCAGGAAATAGAGGGTCGCCTTGCTCGGATCGCCGAGGGTGGGAGATAGTCTGAGCAGAGATACCATCTGAACAGGACGCCATTCTCCTCCCATATTCTCGATGCGCCCGTCCCGAGGAGCTTCAATCTTCTGGTGCTTGAAACCTGCAAATGGAGAAACAGATCCTACTGATCACATCGAGGGCTTCAAAACCCTCACGATAATTCACATTGCCTCGGATCCCCTTCTCTACTGTGCGTACCCGGCCACCTTGAGAGGCCCCATGCAAGAGTGGTTCACCAAGCTTGGCCCCGGTTCGATCTACTCCTCCGACCAGCTTGAGGAGAGCTTCCTCACTCACTTCGTGACCAGCCGAAAGGCTGAAAAGGCGAGCGCCTTACTACTGGACCTCAGACAGAAGGACGGGGAATCTCTCCGAAACTTTGTCCAGAGGTTCACAGCCAAGGTTCGGTCGATCTCCTCTCGATTCTAGGGTAGCAGCAAGAGCTTTTCGACACATTGTCCGCCATGACTCGCTGAAGGCCTCCCTGGCCAAGAAGCCCCTGACCAACTTTCTCGATATTCTCCATAGAAGCAAAAAGTATATCTGGGCCCATGAAGCCTTTCATCCTGAGAGTCGGAAGGGATCACCCACCAAAGGAAAAAGAAAAGCAGACAGCTTTGAACTCGCCAAGAAGACCCAGAAGGACATCTTCACTAGGGGGTGTTTTCCCTACCTACGTGGTTCGACAAGTTTACCCTGCTCAATGCGAGCGTGTCAGCCATCCTAATGGAAATCGAGGGCAACGACATACCCCAACACTCCCCTCAATCCTATAATCCCAACATGAAGAGGGACATGAGAACTACTACCGTTTCCATCGGAACCATGGCCATGACACCGACAACTGCCGAGCTGTGAAGGATGAAATTGAAGCTCTCATTCGGATAGGGTACCTTGCCAAATTTACTTGGAATGAACTGAGGATCCCTTTGCCCCCTCGGAGGGCGAACACAAGTCCGAAACCGGAGCCCGAACCCTAGGACACTGATAACATGGCCATCCTCTACTACATCCATGGAGGGCCCATGGGGGGAGAGGTTAGTTCCTCTCGCAAGGGCTACATCTGGGAGGTAAACTCTGTTTATAACTGTCCACCTCCTTGAGGTCTCAGATATGCTGTCTCCTTCCCGGATAAGGACCTCGATGGCATTCGGGTCCTGCACGTTCGTTTTTTATCATTCAATGAGCATCCCTTGGTCATAAGGCTTGCGCTTCCCAACCACAAGGTGCACCACATCCTCATCAACAACGGATGTTTGGTGAATATCCTATTTCTAGCGGCCATCGAAGCCTTGAAACTCCCTCAAGATAGGCTAAAGCTGGCAGGGTAAACACCCTCTATGTTTTCTTTGGCGCCCCGATTCAAATAGAGGGGGTCGTTATGTTAGGTTTCGAGTGCAATCACATTTTAAATACACAACGGAAATATCAAAACCTAGCTATAGATCCATGCGAAAATCATAAATTGTGTTTAGGAGTTGTACCTTAAAGATGGATCTGGTGTCTCCGAAATATACCAATCACAGCACTGCAAAGGTTGCACACGAACAGATCGAATCAAGCTCCCCCTCATGCCGTGGTGCTAGCTGCAGGAAGGGGATGTTCCTCACGATCTGTCTCTCACACAGTTTCTGTGACAGCTAGAGTTTTTCCTGTATCTTTTCTACAGAAATATATCGTATATATATGTGCAGAAAATCAACCATAATAAAGTGGTAAGGCGGTTGGGCTCACAATCTGACTTGGGTCAGATTCGTTTGTGGCCCTTCTAACTTTAGTTGGCCCATTTAATCTAATTAATTACCCAACCATGTCAGGAGTCTAAGTCTTACTAGGATTCCCAATTAAATTCATCTCAAGACTTTAAATCCCAATTTTGATCCAATCTGAGTGTGTGACCCTATAGGTTCATATTACGTTGATAGTAGTACTAAAATCCTATTATAGTATTACAAACAGTGAGCAGTATCTAGCAATATATTACTACTACTCGAATAATGGGAATGCCAGTGATTTGACATAACCTATCTGTAACCAATGTTACCATGTAATCTAGTCCTTTTGTCCAGATATCTTAATTAACCACAAGGCGTAGAGCGTGTCACCTTTATATAGTTCAATCTTTGGTTTCTTGATGCCCGATTAAACTTTCTAAAACAAATGAACTCAATATCTCATATTGACTCATTTGAGCATGACCATATATTTTGCAGTCACACTCAATTAAGGGGCCCGTAGATATTGATTCAGTTATGTAGGAGGGACAAATCCTATCTAAGTCACTCACATCCCTCCGCATGATTTATGTATATCCAATAGTCGACTTTATAATTATCTTATTACATGCAACATTTGATGACATTAAAACATATAACTTCTCATGTAGGGGACCGTAGTGAATTCAAGTCAAAGGACTATGTACACCATGATCACTATGAGAACCACTTATGGCACTCACGTAATGATCCATGTAGTGTTCACTTGGTGGATCAGTCCAGTACATTATTACTCTAATATGTACCTATGTGAAGACTTGATATCTCATATTCATGATCCGTGAGAATGATCATTAGTTTATGCACACACTAGTCTCTTTGTATTATTGTTGTCCTAATTCACAATAATACTTGACTAGGGTTATTTAAGAATAGTGTTATGATTTCAGCCAATAGGACTTCACAATTAAGTCATGCACTTGATATCCCATGTCACTGAACTTACTATTCTAAGGACTTTATTATGTTCATTTAATTCATAATATATAAAATGCTTCAATAGGAAACAAATATCATGATGTAATGTAAATTAGTAATGTCAATACACAATTGGCATCTAGGACATACACCAACAATCTCCCACTTGTACTAGAGCCAATCAGACATACATCTAATTCCAATAGACCTAGTGTGAACCACACGCTTTCGCTGTGCAAGAGGCGATGTTATCATCTGTCGGTACTCTGCATAGCTTTAAATCTCCTCTATCGATGATCTCTCAAATGAGATGAAAGTGCCTAAGTATATATTTGGATTGCTAGTGACATCTAGACTCCTTAGCTTGTGAAATGGCCCCATTGTTATCACAATAGAGGTCTACCGGGTCCACAATATTAGGAACTATGCCAAGTTCAGTGATGAACTTTCTGATCCAAACGACCTCCTTTGCTGCATTGGAGGCATCAATATACTCAGCCTCTGTGGTAGAATCGGCTATTGTCTCTTGCTTCAAACTCTTTCAGCTCACAGCTCCACCATTTAGGCAAAACACAAAACCCGACTGCAATCTGGGGTCGTCCTTATCGGACTGGAAGCTAGCGTCAGTGTAACCCTTTACAACAAGATCTTCCTCGGATCTATATATCAAGAATGAATCCTTATTCCTTCTTAAGTACTTAAGGATGTTCTTGACAACAGTCCAGTGACTTTCACTGGGATCTGACTGGTACCTGCTTGTCATGCTCAAAGCATATGAGACATCTGGACGAGTACATAACTTGGCATACATGATAGATCTAATTGTAGATGCATATGGAATCTTAGTCATGCAGTCCCTCTCATCTTGAGTTGTAGGATATTGAGCCTTAAACAGACTCACACCATGTGGTATAAGTAGAAATCCCTTTGTGGACTCTTGCATATTAAAACATTTCAATACTTTGTCTATGTATGTGCCCTGACTCAAGCCAAGCAATCTTCTTGATCTATCTCTATAGAACTTGATGCATAATACATAGGTAGCTTCAGTCAAGCCCTTCATGGAAAAGTATTTTCTTAGCCAAGTCTTTACAAACTGTAAGGTAGGGATGTCATTTTCGATGAGTAGTATGTCATCTGCATACAACACCAGAAAGACAATTATGCTTCCACTAACCTTCTTGTAGACACAAGGTTCATCTTCATTCTTGATAAAACCAAACTTTTTGATTGCATCATCGAAGTGAAGATTTTAGCTTCTAGAAGCTTGCTTTAACCCATAAATGGATCGTTGCAGCTTACACATCTTTCCAGCATCTTTGGAGTGACAAAACCCTCAGGCTGTGTAATGTACACATCCTCGAGAAGATTACCATTTAGGAAAGTAGTTTTGATTTCCATCTACCTGATTTCATAATCGTGGTATGCTGTAATAGCAAGCAAGATACGAATGGATTTAAGCACAACAACTGGAAAAAAAGACAATCATAGTCTACACCATGAACTTGCTTGAAACATTTAGCCACCAACCGCCCCTTAAAGGTATTCACGTTACCATCCATGTTAGTTTTCTTTTTGAAAACTCATTTGCACCCAATAGATTTTACCCCTTCAGGTGGGTCTACCATGGTCCATACTTGGTTGGCATACATGGATTCCATCTCAGATCTCATGGCTTCAAATGGCTTCCAGCCATTTCTCATAGTCTGGGCCTTTTACAACTTCTTCATAAATTATAGGCTCATCTTGATCCATGAGAAATACACCATCATTGTAACGCCCCGGATCCCCGTCATAGGACATCCGTGACATAACCAGAATCTTTGCCTTCAAACGCATCTCAACACAGTAAATAGTACGGAAATTTAAACCACTTTTATTGCCATCAGAGTTAATACATTAATACTTACGAATATCAATTTATCATATCGAACTGTAACGCCCCCATTTTGACTCCAAACCCAATTCTTTCAATTTCTATATCACTTTAATCATAAACTAAGATAGTTATATTTCAAAGAAAAATCGGGCAGAGTCTCCCCTGAAATTCTGCCCCGAAACACAAAAAGCTTATGGAATTCTGCTATAAATTCCACAGCTCACATCACAGGCAATTATATCACGGGCTCCCCAGGCTAAAATGAGCAGAATCACACAGGCAATATATATATATATGCTCTGGGGGCCAAACTCATAATAGAATATCAAATATCAATTAAAAACCATAAATTCCTTTGAAAACATGGTAAGGTTTTTAGAAAATAATTCATAAAACATACCACAGGACCCGGTACTCCACAACAAGATAGGTACGGGTCAACAACATAGCATACCACCCCTCACTATACTCATCATCATTATCCACATACTTATACATCAAGAATACAATCTAAATCATAAAATGCACTATTACTCCACAACGAGATGGGTACGAGTCAACAACATAGCATACCACTCTACACTATACTCATCATCATCATCCACATACTTATACATCAAGAATACAATTTAAATCATAAAATGCACTGTTCACACAATCAAACCTTAAATAACAAATTGTAGAATGACGCCCCACTCCACAGAATCTACACCTCACCTCTGCACCGCTGAGGACCTGTGACAGTAGGGGCCTAGGTAGTCCAGAGACTTCCTAACCCCCCAAACACTAAGGGGTTAGTCATTTCTGGTGTGAGTATAATTTATTAATAAGCAAATAAATTAAACTTATAAGTAAAACAGAATGAACTTACGAATACCAAGATAAACCTGAACATGTAAATATCATAAATGGAATTTCACATCAAATACTCACTGCATCACTTCCTGTATTCATATCCATACCTGCTCACAGCATACTTATCATAAGTTTGGAAACCATTCCAATTTGTCGCTTAAGGCCCATCACTTTACGCCTTAAGCAACCATTCCTATAGCTTTATTTTTTTTTCATAAAGCTTTACATTCACAAATACTCTACTATCACATAACTGCACCATATTTACCATTCATTGCAACTACAGACTCACGACTTATCTTCTTTCCCAATCTCATATCACATAACACCGCATTCATTCATTTCTTACAACATATATCATCACGTCTCGCAATACATCACTTCCACACTCATATTTCATCTTAAATGGAAAATAAACGTGTATCATAATTTCCTAGTGTTTGTGTATGCCATGACCTGAGTCTAATGCAACAATACAGAATATAGAACAGATGCACTTAATCTAATGTCAGCAAGATTCTGGATGCACATGCATCCCATACTACATGTGACCCAGGTCAAGCCAACATACTTAGTCTAATGCAAGCGAGACTTTGGAAATGTATGCATCCCATACTACATACTTTCCAAATCAAGCCGTTGTCTCTAAGTTTAGGGATTCGAACCCTCGCTATGCAATGCATTCTAATTTGGTCTACTTCCTGTTCCTGATAGTATGACATGGTTGGGTTCAAAGCCGTGACGAACTTAAAGATATACTGCAGTATACCTATAGCATCGTATTTCACCGGACCACAGCCCGTACGACCCGTTCGTGTCCACTAGCATATACCTGGATCCTATTCAACAGCCGTGACAAACTTAAAGATATACCGCAGTATACCTATAGCATAGTATTTCACCGGTTCGCAGTCCGTACGACCCGTTCGTGTCCACTAGCATATACCTGGATCACATTCCGTCCTTACCACGGTACCTCAGGAATCAACAGTGCAAGATACGCATCGCAGCACGTATCCCTAATGACTGGAAGAGACAACCCCATAGTATCACCACCTAGTGCTAACTCTCAGAACGAGTTGGATTATAGGGATCACCCCTAACACCAATTCGATCTTCAAGCGAAAACAATAAGGAAAACCTAATCTATGCAGTTTACTGAATATATGCTATTATTCAATTCACATTCGATGTCGATCAACAAAGTCGAGCCTGACTGGTCTGTCAAGGTAACAACCGTCCCGGAATCAAACCCACTGATTCCCAATACCTTCATAGGTCTGCGACCTAATAATCCTGGCCCGTGACTCTCAGCAAGTGGTCCAACGGCACCCCAAGGATACAACACAAATCACATGAAGGTAAGCACACACATGGCCATCAATTTCTGACCCTTGACAGACTCAGGCATCGAGACACCAAATACAAACCGACCAGAGCCATATCCCAACTCACTCATGTCCGCCATGAGTATTAAGCACCGGAACTTATCCAAGTTCCAAATGAAAATACTAAAATATCATTAAAACACGATAGCTCGTGATCACCACACTGCGGCATGCAGAGGGTTCCTCATTAATTCTCCGATAAGATAGTTCAAGAAAAAGCAGTAGCTGTGACCCAAGCTACGCTCATCGGAGTGCAACACAATCAGACTTCTAGAAGGGTAGGGAGATCCACAGCAATCCCCTAGTGGGCGACTCTCTCAGATATTTAAGAGCTCAAGTCCCCAAGCTAACTTAATCTTGAAGTCAATCTCAACAACAGGGTGCCAAACTTACAACAACCACAACTTCCAACATAGCACACAAATTCAGCCACTCCTTCAGCAGAGCGTTTACTACCCTTGACCAAACGAACTCTAGAATTTCTAAAACTTGAGAATCATCAAATAAACCCATACCAAAAACTACTCTCAAGATTCATAGCAAGATCATACCTACATAATTGGTTATGACCTTTCAGACTTCGGTCCGAAAGCAATCGGCTTCAGCTCTGTCCTTTCAGACCAGCTGCACACCACAATTTATTTTGAGGTATCAACCAACCTCGATAATTTATGAAATTTAGCCTGTAGTTGTGGACACATACAAGAGTGTCCACACCAATCCTTAACTCAAAACATTCATGCTACACTAAGATACAAAAACAAAAATACACAGCAATTCATAATTTAAAATTTTCACAACGCGCCATGTGCGTAAAATAAAAGATATCATACTCACAAATTGTCCCGCAAAGACTCGAAGCGCCACCACGCATCCAAAGTCGCTAGTATATCCTATCATCAAAGTTCAAAGTAATCAAGGCTCAAGCATCCAAAACAGTTACGGGAAAATACTAATACTAACTCCAATATCACACAGGCATTCTATTGAATGCCTAGGATGCACACGCGCTTTGCACGTAATCACTCAAATTCCGACGAGATTCTTATTTTCACACAATTACTAAAGCACTCCAAATTATTCTAATAGTCCTACTACAATTTCTACTACCATACGAGAATTAATTCATATCCATATAATTCTCTTTTACAAACCCGAAACCCTATTTTACTAATAACTAGAAATCTCTCTAAAATCCGCTAATTTCTCACATCTACAATTTCTAATATCTCTAAATCTCTCTACCCTAACATTCCTACTGAATAAAAATTAATCCCAACAAAATTTTATACAATACAATAGTTAGGGTTTTACCTTCCCGAATCCATTCGAAAATCCGACGCTACCATGATGTAGAGAATCCCTCATTTAGTCTACTCCTCAATTTAATTTGGATTTGACAAAGAAATGAGATGGATTTTGAGGTGGGGGAAAGTATCGTTCGATGGGTTCTTTCGGGCGTCGGGATGGAGATCGGAAGGGAAAGAAGAAGGAGAAGAAGAAGGGAACGGTGGTGGGTTTCTTCACCTCCGGCTGGGCGCGAACGAAGAAGGAGGAAGGGAGGAGAGGACGGGGGGGTTTCCATCGGGTTTGGGAAAAGAAAGGAACGGGAAGAAGGAAGGAGATGGAGAAGAAGGAAAGAGGTGGGAGGGGGTTTTATAAATAAATAAATAAATAATAGATAAATAATTAATATAAGGGGAATATTACATATAAGCCCCAAAGTCCCAATACATTTCAAATAAACCCCAACTCTCACTCTTTAAAATACTAACAATCAAAAATACATAAAATTGTCTCATAACAACCCTCCAAAAGCATAAAATAAGATAGACAGTATATCTGATATTTCTCAATAACAATCAATTATTATTAAAAAATACATAATTGTGTGCAATTCTCAATTGCGCACGGATTACGATGCAAAATAGCCATATGCTATTTTTGCGGGGTATTACAATCATGTTGAGTCAGGAGAAATTCATCTCTCTCAGGTTGATGAGGTATCCTACTAGACTTACGTAGCCTTGTGCTACTTGAGCAGGTTGTTGTTCCACAATGATTTGTGGACCCTACTCAATTTCCATCATTGGTTCGCTACTACTTTGTAAACTTTGAATTTCTTCAAGTTTATCTTTCTCCCACTGGTTCTTTTGGAGAGAAATTTTCTCTCTAGGAACACAACAGTCCGTGCAACAAATATTTTGTATTCGGTGGGATTATAAAAATAGTATCTCATGGTTTCCTTGGGATATCCTACAAAGAAGCACTTCTCAGATTTTGGACCATGTTTATCAGGGACTTGGCACCTTACATAGGCTTCACAACTCTAAATATTCATAAAAAACACACTAGGACGCCTCCCAATCCATATCTCATATGGTGTCTCTTTAATCATTTTAGATGCAACAGGTTAAGTGTGAAAACAGCTTTTAATAGAGCATGTACCCAGAAAGAGCTTGGAAGGTCTGCATGTCTCATCATAGATCGAACCATGCCTAACAAGGTTCGATTTCTCCTCTCAAAGACACCATTCCATTGCGGTGTTCCAGGGGGAGTGAGTTGAGATATTATCTCACACACTTTTAGATGGTCATCAAATACTTGGCTTAAGTACTCACCAGCTCGATTTGATCGAAGGACTTTAATACTTTTACCAAGTTAGTTTTGTACCTCATTCTTGAATTTCTTAAACTTTTCAAATGATTCTGATTTATGTTTCATTAGATACAAAAACTCATATCTACTGAAATCATCAATGAATGTAATGAAGTACTGAAAACCTTCTCTATCGAATGTGTTGAAAGCTCCGTAGACATCACTATGTATGTGACCTAAAAGATCACTAGCCCTTTCACCTTTTCCAGTGAATGAAGCTTTTGTCATCTTTCCTAACAAACAAGGTTCACATACCTCATATGATTCAAAATCAAATGAGAATCCATCTTTATGGAGTTTTGATATGCAGTTCTCATTTATGTGGCACAGACGACAATGCTAGAGGTAAGTTGAGTTCGTATCATTTGATTTGAAACTATTAGTATTTATATTATAGACGTGCATTTCGAGGTCGAGAATATAAAGTCCATTACTCAATTGTGCACTAGCATAACATATATCATTCAAATAAATAAAACTACTTTTGCTCTTTATTATAAATAAAAAACCCTTATTGTCCAAAAAAAAATAGAAATAATAATCCTACTTGTAGCAGACACAAAATAACAGTTCTCTAACTTATTGATAAGCTCACTGGACAATGATAAATGACAAGTCCCTACAGCTGAAGCAGCAACTTTTGGTCTATTTCCAACTCGTAGGTCCACTTCGCCCTTAGCCAATGGTCTACTCCTTTTGAGATCCTGCACATTTTCACAAATGTGAGATCCACATCTAGTATCTAATACCCAAGATACAAAAGTAGATAAATTGACTTCTATAACAAAAATACTAGTAGTGGAAGTCTCACTTCCTTTTTTCTTCTTAAGCTCATTTAGGTACTTATGGCAGTTCATCTTCCAATGTCCGGTCTCACCACAGTGAAAGCATGTGCTCTCCTTGGCCACCCCACCCTTAGCTTTCAAGGCAAAAGTGTCAGGCTTAAAATTTTTCTTGACCTTGTCCTTGCCCTTGAGTTTCTTAATCTTCTTTTTGCCATTGCCCTTACCTTTGGCCTGTTGGATCATCATAATGGTCTTTCCCTTACTAATGTTCTGCTCAGCAGTTCTCAACATGCTTAGCAGTTCTGGCAGAGGTTTTTCAATTTCATTCATGTTGTAGTTCATGAAGAATTGACTATAACTTTCTGCCAACGATTACAGGATCAAGTAAGTGGCCAACTCTTGACCCAAAGGGAAACCAAGCCTTTCAAGGTTCTCTATGTAGCCAATCATCTTGAGTACATGAGTTCCAATAGAGATTCCTTTTACCAGTTTGCACTGAAACAATGTCTTTGAGACCTCAAACCTCTCATGTCTAGCTTGCTCTTGATAGAGCTTCTTGAGGTGTACTATCATATCGTAGGCATCCATGTTCTCATGTTGCTTCTGAAGCTCAGAGTTCATGGTGAATAGCATGAGACAACCAACGTCCAAGGCATCATTTTGATGCTTCTTATGAGCATCCTTTTCGGTGTGAGGGGCACTTGCAGCAGGTGGCTCAGGAATAAGCTGCTCTAGAACATACAACTTTTTCTCATGCCTGAGAAGTATCCTCAGATTCCTGTATCAGTCTAGAAAATTTGTCCCAGATAGTTTGTCCTTCTCAAGGACAGATTGCAATGATTGGTTATTTGATGTGTTGGACGTCATAGTAATCTATCAATAGAAATATGCAAAGTAAATATCATGTCATTGAAATATATAACAGAATCAATAAAGTAACCATAAATAGAAATATGCATAGTATGTATCATGACATTGAAATATTTAATAAGGTCTTTTATTAAATATCCCTCCTACTATTTTTATTCAAATCAATGAACCTCATCATTGACTCCGAAAATCTCATCATAAGATTTTCTAGTAGGCCAAGATCCATATTTTACCTAGTTCTGAGTTAGTTTTGGTTTATCACCCAAAATTTAGTTAATTAGGTAGGGAACACTTTCCAATTACATCGTATGCAACTCTTGGATAGTTGGATGAATAACACTTATTCTAATCTATATTATAGACTAAAGCCCAACTCTATGCCTCTAAACTTTCAATCCTATTGAAATAGCATAGCTAAGTCAGACCCAAAGGTTGACAGTTGAATATTACATTTATCCCATCACGTCTCACCAGGATAAACAAATGCTCACTGCTTTGGCAGGCCTACACTTAATGATCCTATCCTAGACGAGCATCACGCATTGGAAGGCATCTTATTATGACTTAACATTTACTTTAAGGGATTTTGTTATTTTATTAATTTATCTCACTAGCTATATCCATTAGTATGCAACAACAAAAAAAGCATCTCATACAACATAAAAACATAAAATATATGTAACATGGTTGTGGTCCCTAACGCATTTATACTCCCAAGTCAATGAGAGTATCAATAATCAAACATAGGAATTATAGCGTCTTCTCCAAGCAGCTTCCCAGTCATGTCCTTGTATGGTTGCCAATTCCTTACCTCCACAGTGAGATTACATTTACATATATAGAAAGAATGTACAATTGGAGTGTAGATAGAAAGGATTACATTCATAATGTAGAGAGAAAGACACGACACACAGGTTGTATTTAAATTACAATTAGAATGTAGAGAGAGACATGACACGCATGCCGTATTAAAATACCAGAATATAAACCATGCATCACAGAACTAAGGCCACAACCATGTA
The DNA here is from genome assembly GCA_017893485.1 of Hemerocallis citrina. NCBI lineage: Eukaryota > Viridiplantae > Streptophyta > Magnoliopsida > Asparagales > Asphodelaceae > Hemerocallis > Hemerocallis citrina. The sequence continues at coordinate 253,724,410 of CM030359.1, forward strand.
CCATGCATCACAAAACATAATAAACAAAGAATATGTTGTTATGATTTTATTTTCTTTATTTAAAAAGTATTGGATTTTGGGGAATCAATATTGTTACCCTACGCAAAGTTAAAACAGGGATCCCATCTTGCTGCTCCAGGGTTTTTAATGATTCCAAACTGAGGGCTACTAGGGTGTTGCATCTTTGTTAACAATCAACACATAAACAAATCCTTATATTGCAACTGTTGCAAAAATTATATCACAAATAAATCTTTCTTCCAAAAGTGCGAACATATCATGAATAATTATATATCATACATAACCGAATTATGGTTTCGCAAGTGGCTCTGATACCACTGTTAGGTTTCAAGGACATTCACAAATTAAATGCACAGCGAAAATATCGAAACCTAGCCATGGATCCATGCGAAATTCATAAATCGTGTTCAAGACTTGTACCTTAAAGACGGATCTGGTGTCTCCAAAATATCCCAATCATAGTACGGCAAAGATTGTGGTGTCTCTATTGTATCCACACGAACTGATCAAATCAAGCTCTCTAACACGCCGCAGTGCTAGCTGCGGGAAGGGGATGTTCCTCACGATCTCTCTCTTTCACAATTTCTGTGATGAAAGGGTGTTCTCCTATATCTTTTCCATATAAATATAGTGTATATATAGGTCTAGAAAATCAACCCTAAGAGAGTGGTGAGACAGTTGGGCTCACAATCTGACCTGGGTCAGATTCGTTTGTGGCCCTTCTAACTTTAGTTGGTTCATTTAATCTAATTAATTTCCCAACCATGTTAGGAGTCCAAGTCTTAATAGGATTCCCAATTAAATTTATCTCATGAATTTAAATCCCAATTTTGATCCATTCTAAGTGTATGACCCTATACATTCCCATTACATTGACAGTAGTACTAAAATCCTATTCTAGTATTACAAATAATGAGTGATATCTAACAATATATCACTGCTACTCAAGAAACGAGAATGCCAGTGATTTGACATAACCTATCTGTGACTAATATTACCATGTAGTTCAGTCCTTTGTCCAGATATCTTAATTGAACACAAGACATAGAATATGTCACCCTTGTATAGTTCAATCTTTTGTTTCTTGATGTAGACTTACTAAAACAAATGAGTGTAATATCTCATACTGACTCATTTGAGTACGGTCATGCATTTTGTAGTCTCACTTAATCAAGAGGCCCGTATATATCGCTCATATTATGTAGGAGGAAAAAATCCTATCTAAGTAGTCACATCGCTCCGCATGATTTGTAGTATATCCAATAGTCTACTTTATAATCACCTTATTACATGAAATGTTTGACGGTATTAAAACATATAATTTCTCATGTAGGGTACCATAGTGACTTCAAGTCAAAGGGCTACGTACACCATGATCACTGTGAGAACCGCTTATGATACTCACGTAACGATCCATGCAGCGTTCTCATGGTAGGTCAGTCCAGTACATTATTACTCTAATATGTATCTATGTAACCCCTGTTTTCCATTTTTTGTGTTTTGGGTGTATTTTCTCTTTCCGTGTATTTATTCATATTGATTTCTCCGTCTCTTTTTGAACCACGTATTTGATCTTCATTATCAATATATATCCATCTATTTGATTTTTTGGCGTTTTATTTGATCTTCTTGATTCTATTGTCAGTCTTTTGTTTCATTTCTGGTTGATCGAGCTTTTATTTGTGATCCTTATTAATCGTTCACATCCTATTTTTTTAATGTAATTATTTGTTCCCATACCTATTGTTGAATCCTTTAATTTAAACCTAATTATTTGCCTAAATCCTATTCAAAACCCTATTCTATTAAACCCTATTGGATCTTTAAACCCTATATCCAATTAATCATCTACCTGATACCCTTACCATTACCCACATTAACCCGTTTACCTAATACCCGTAACCCCCAACCTGTCATCACCCAAACTCTAATAACCCACATATTTATATACACCCGTTCACATTCCCTGTTCACCTATCTACCCTAGCCGCCAACTCATCTCCTACCCCTGTGCATCCCGACTTCCCTAAACCTGTAACACCCCGAATTCTAAATAAGACTGAATTTGAAGTTTCACAAGATCATTACACTTCACTTCGTATAATTTTACAAGGAATTTAAAACTTTTTATACAGCAATGATTACATCAACGCAGCAGAATTATAAATTACAACATGATACATGAATTGAATAACAAATTGAACACTTGTTTAAGAAGCAATCATTCTTTAGTCTTGTCATTCACTTTATCCTGCATAGAAACTGTAGGCACGTTAGTTACATACAACTGACGCTAGGATATAATACATCAATTTCTCTTACTTAGAAAGCACACACTTGTCACAAACAAAGCTAAGGGGTCTATTCTATTGATATCGTATGTGAAATGTGCACTTAATCCTTAATCCAGTTATTAGATGACACTAATGCACACTTGTTTAGATTCTATGCATCCCATACTACATAGGTCGGAGGGCAAGCCCTTAATCGTTCTTCATCTTGTAGGGTTGATTTCCTCGCCATGCATTAAACTACTATGGTAACTACGATAAGTATCTGATATGGCTAAAAATGGGGTTAAATTGGAACCGTCCACATTAGGCACGAATCTTGAAGTTCAGGGGTAAAACGGTAATTTCACATACAGATGGGACCGAAATGGGTACTGGGTCTCCTTCTCACAGACCCAACACCCCGCAAACGGATCCACTCCAACTGGGTACGGGTCCCGACCCAAGACAAACCCAGATCACCAAGAGGAGAATCAGGGCCACTGATTTGACTGAATCAACGGGCCTGATTTGCTCCCACCGAGAATCAGGGGTCAATTTCCCAAAACAGAATGGGAGGATTTTTCTCCTGACAGTTACGCAAGAAATCAGGCCCCTAATCATTCCCATGGCGACTATAAATACCTCCCCCCTACCACTGTGACCAGGTAATCACTCTTTTTCCACCTTAAAGCTCTTTCTTAATCACCACTGATTACTGACAAGAGCGTCGGAGGGTGCATCGCCGGAATCAACCCCGGTGTATCGCACTTCCTTGCAGGTAGCGGCAGGAATCAGAAGGCTTGGACCAACTATTCAGGTTTCCTACGAACTCACAAATTTCATCTGTTTACCCCAACACCGAAATCAGCGGTAACAGATTGACGCCGTCTGTGGGAACCATACGAATAGCAGCCTCTCATCTTCCCGTTGGTCAGATCTCATCCAGCCATGCCTCCTAGGAAAGCAAGATCTAGAGGGTCCAACCGTGGACCCAATCTCGTTGGTCAGCAAGAGGTAGTCCCCATCCAACCCGCTCAGCAGCAGGGGAACTTCCTCTCCAAGCGGAAGACCCTCTTCAACAGGACCAGCCTCCTTTTCAGAATCAGAAACCCCCTAATGGTCCCAACCTGCAAAAGCAGAAGCAACCTGTTCACCAGGACCGTATTTTGATGCGCAATGCCTCTACGGATTCAATGGCCTCCATCAACCCTCGAGATTCCGACCTTCGCAATACCGTTCTCAATCGGCAGAAGGATGAGGATCTTCGCCGCCGTCTGGATGAGAAGCGGGCCCGAGAGGGAACCTCCCGCCAACAACGTCCGGATGAGCGATATCCTCACCACCAAGACAACAGGAGGTCCCCCATCCGAAGAGGACGGAGAGAGTCCCCCGAGCATCATAGGAGAAGACCCTATTCCCCTACTGGTCGGCAACATCCGAGGAACGATGAGGCCCCCATCACTCGTGCCGAGTTCCAGCAATTTCAAACAATGGTGTTGCAAGCTCTCAACCTCCGACCCAACAACAACAATGCCCAAAGGGCTCCTACTCCTCCATGGATCCCAAGTCCTCGCCGCTCCCAGAGTTACCGTCGTCGTAGTCCCCGCTCCCCTTCCTATGAAGACGAGTCCAGAGGCTCGTTTGACTACCGTCGAAGGGACGATGCTCTCTACCGCCGTCTCCACGAGATGGAGAGGCGCATCGACCGAATAGACAAGGATGAGGAGTTAAGAGGAAGGACCATATGCCCGAGCAGACCTCCCTTCTTCCGGACCATCATGGAGGCTCCTATCCCAAGAGGTTTCGAACCCCCGCAGTTCGAAACTTACTCAGGGGAGTCGGACCCCGTGGACCACATCGAAAGCTTCAAGACCCTCATGCTAATCCACCAAGCTTCCGATGCTTTGCTGTGCAAAACCTTCCCTGCCACTCTTAAGGGTTCGGCTCGGGAATGGTACTCCCGCCTCACCCCCTCTTCTATTTTCTCCTTCGAACAGTTCGAGACGCTCTTTATAACTCACTTTGTGAGTAGCAGGCGAACGGAGAAGACTAGCCTCTCCCTACTCCACCTCCGACAGGAGAGGGGAGAAAAGTTGAGGGATTACGTAAGGAGATTTACCGCGGAGGTCAGTTCGATCGCCTCCCTCGACCAATCTGTGGCGACCGTCGCGTTTCAGTCAAACGTTCTCAACTCCAACCTCCGGTCGTCCCTCGCCAAGAAGCCCCCGCACAACTTCGCCGATCTTCTCCTAAGGTGCGAGAAGTACATTCGGGCGGAAGAGGCCGAGTGCCTCCCGAATTTCGGAGGATCGGCCTCCGGATCGAAGAGGAAGGTGACAGAGGAGGAGGGGTCCAAGAAGCTGCAGAAGGACAACGGCGGTCAGCGCCGTCCTCCCCCTAGGTTCGAGAAGTTCACTCCCCTCACCACCAATGTCTCCACTATCCTGATGGAAGTGGAAAAGGAGGGGGTTATACCTCCAGCTCCGAGGATGAACACCCCGACCAAGAGAAGGAACAAGGAGAAATGGTGCCGTTACCACCGGGACCACGGCCATGACACCAACGACTGCAGGGCGTTGAAAAATGAGATCGAAGCCCTCATCCAGAGAGGGCAGTTGGCCAAATTTGTTAAGGCAAATGATCGGGGAGACCGCACCACTCCCCCACCTCGGGGGGCTAACAAGCGCTCCGAGCGACGCGATCAAAGCCCCGAGTTCGAGGAAGAGCAGGTTCTACACCTCATTCACGGGGGCCCAATAGGGGGCTCTTCCAACTCCTTTTGGAAGGCCTTTGTCCGAGAGGTTAACTCAGTTCACAGCACCCCTCCCCCCAAAGGCCTCGGCGTCCCAGTGACATTCTCCGATGAAGACCTCGAGGGGGTCCGAACTCCCCACTGCGACGCACTTGTCATCGACCTTCGCATGGCAAATTTCAAGGTGCAGAGGGTCCTGGTAGATAACGGGAGCTCGGTGAACATCCTCTTCCTCTCGGCCTTCCGAGGGCTGCAGCTGTCCCGGGATCACCTCAAGTCGGCCGGCTACACGCTCCATGGGTTCACGGGGGTACCAGTAACTGTCGAAGGGGTTATTACCCTGGACGTAACTGCTGGGAAGACCCCTACTACCAGGACCGAGCCGATGGACTTTATGGTCGTCGACGTCCCGGCCGCATATAATGTCATCCTAGGCCGACCCGACCTAGCTGCCCTGGAAGCTGTCCCTTCAGCGTACCACCTTAAAATGAAGTTCCCCACTCGGTCGGGAGTGGGAGAAGTCAGGGGCAGCCAAGAAACGGCTCGGAAGTGCTACATGACTTCCATGGGTGGTCCGGTGCTCTCCCTCGAGACTCTAGAGATCCCCGAGCCGAATGTCCGACCCACGTCCGAGCTGGCGGACGAATTGGAAGAAGTACTCTTTTCGGACGAGGATCCGAGTCGAAAGCTCCTCATCAGCAAGTCCTTGCCGACTGCACTGTGTTCCGACTTGGTGCAATGCATCCGGGATAACCGCGACCTGTTTGCTTGGTCCGCCGCGGATATGCCCGGGATTTCCGAGGAGCTGCTAGTCCACCGCCTCAGTGTCGAACCGGGGTGCAAACCGGTTCAGCAGAAGAGGCGTAAATTCGCTCCCGAGCGACAACAGGCCATCAAGGAGGAGGTGGACAAACTCCTAAAGGCTCGATTCATACAGGAGGTGAACTACCCCGAGTGGCTGTCCAACGTTGTAATGGTCAAGAAGTTCAATGGCTCTTGGAGGATATGCATCGACTTCACCGACCTGAATAAGGCGTGTTCGAAGGATCCATTCCCTCTCCCAAACATCGACACCCTCATTGATGCCACCTCGGGCCATGAGCTCCTCAGCTTCATGGACGCCTTCTCCGGCTATAACCAGATCCGAATGTTCTCCCCGGGCATTCCGAAGACCTCCTTCATCACCGACCAGGGCCTCTACTATTATAGCGTCATGCCGTTCGGATTGAAGAACGCTGGGGCCACCTACCAGCGCCTCGTCAACATAGTCTTCCAGAGCCAAATAGGCTGCAACATAGAAGTGTACGTCGACGACATGCTCGTTAAAAGCATCCGAGGTACCGACCATGTGGCCGACCTCCAAGAGGCGTTCGGCGTATTGAGAAGCACAATATGAGACTAAATCCGAATAAATGTGCGTTCGGAGTCTCCTCAGGAAAGTTCCTCGGCTTCATGGTGAGCCAGCGAGGGATCGAAGCAAATCCTGAGAAAATCAAGGCCATACTGGACATGGCCCCGCCCCGGAACATTAAAGAAGTACAGAAGCTTACGAGTCGGCTCGCCGCAATTGGGCGGTTCCTTTCGAAGTAGGGGGAAAAGTGCCTCCCCTTCTTCAAGGCTCTCAGGGGAGCTAAGGGTTTCCAGTGGGGCGAACTGCAGCAGAAGTCCTTTGAACAGCTGAAAGCATACTTGGTCAATCCTCCCCTGCTCAGCAAGCCCGTCCCGGGGGAACCCCTCTTCATCTACTTAGCTGCCTCCGAGTAGACGCTAAGTGCTGTTTTGGTAAGGGAGGAAGACCGGGCTCAGAGGCCCATCTACTACGTGAGCAAGGTGCTTCGGGACGCCGAGCTCCGTTATCCGAAGATAGAAAAGATGGCTTACGCCCTGATCATGGCAGCAAGGAAGCTCCGACCGTACTTTCAGTCCCACTCGGTTGTGGTCCTCACTGACCAACCGTTGAAACAGATCCTCCACAAGCCCGAAACCTCGGGCCGGCTTATGAAGTGGTCCATAGAGCTAAGCCAACACGACATCTCCTACCAGCCTCGGACTGCTATCAAAGCTCAGGCCCTCACCGACTTCATCGTCGAGTCCACCATTCCCGAGGCCAGCCACACCCCGAACGGTCCCCCCATTTGGACGGTCTTTGTGGACGGTTCCTCCTGCAACGAAGGAAGCGGCACCGGTATCATCCTGAACGGCCCTGATGACTTCGTCCTTCAGTATGCGATCCGTATGAGCTTCAAGGCCTCGAACAACGAGGCGGAGTATGAGGCACTCATTGCAGGCCTCAGAATTGCCCGAAGTGCCGGGGCGCAGCACCTCCAAATCCATAGTGACTCTCAACTGGTTGTGAACCAAGTCTTGGGCGAGTACGAGGCGCGAGACGAGCGAATGGCGAAGTACCTCGCCAAGGTCCGAGCCCTCATGAGCCGGTTTGAAGAGGCACTCATCCAACGAGTCCCTCGAGAGGAGAATTCACAGGCTAACGCCCTCTCCAAGTTGGCCTCATCCTCCCTCCAAGGTCTCGAACAGACCGTTTTGATCGAGGTCCTCTCAAGGCCGAGCATAGAAGATGAGAACCCCGGCTCGGTGGAGTCATTGCCGGTGTTGCTGCAAGATAATTGGATGAAGCCATTAGTGGAGTTCTTAAGGGACGGACTCCTCCCCGAGGACCCAAAAGAAGCACGCCGAGTCAGAACCAGGGCTGAGCGGTATGTATTGATCGAAGGGATCTTGTACAAACGCTCCTTCTCGCAGATTGATGGCCGACCATACCTAAGGTGCCTCTCCCCAGAACAGGCCGACTACGCCTTGCAAGAGCTACATGAAGGCATCGACGGAGCACATTCGGGGTCTCGGTCTTTAGCTCGGAAAGCTCTGAATTACGGATACTTCTGGCCGACTCTCCTCCAAGACGCCGAGCGACACGTTCGACAATGTGGCTCTTGCCAGAGACACTCCCATATTCGTCGCCTCCCCCAAGCCAACCTCGCCTCCCTATCAAGTCCTATTCCCTTCGCAATGTGGGGGATGGACTTACTAGGGCCTTTCCCTCCAGCTCCGGGCCAGTTCAAGTTCCTGGTTGTTGCCATCGACTACTTCTCGAAGTGGATTGAGGCCGAGCCCCTCGCCACTATCACCGTGAACAAGGTGCTTCAATTCTTCTGGAAAAGCGTCATCTGTCGGTTCGGCGTCCCCCGTGTCATAGTAACCGACAACGGAACCCAGTTTACCGGGGCTGCGTTCCGAGCTCTGTGCAAGGACCTTGCTATCCAACAGCGCTTCTCTTCCGTCTCCCACCCGCAGTCGAACGGCCAAGCAGAAAACGCCAATCGGCAGATCCTCACAGGTATCAAGAAGAGGTTAGACAAATGTTCCAAAGGCTTATGGGTCGACCAACTCCCCAACATACTATGGAACTACCGCACGAACAAGCGGACGCCCACAGGAGAGTCCCCTTTCAACCTCACCTATGGGTCCGAGGCAGTGATACCCCTCGAGGTGGGAATACCTTCCCCTCGCCTCGCAGCCTACAACGAGGAACAGAACGCCAGAGACCTCGGGGCGAACTTAGATCTGGTGGACGAGCTGAGGGAAAGAGCATCAATTCGGCAACCGAACTACCGAAGGAGAGTCGAACTGGCATACAACAAGAAAGTCCGACCCACCGATCTCAAGGAAGGGGACTTGGTTCTCAGAAAGCTAGCTATCTCCTTCCCTAATCAGAGGAGTAAACTGGCCCCGAACTGGGAAGGACCCTACAAGATCACAAAGGTTGTTCGGCCCGGAGCTTATTGTCTGCAAGATCTAGAGGGCAAAGAGATTCCGAGGACCTGGAATGCCGACCACCACCTAAAATACCAAGAAAGCACCCCGACGCCTCTCTGAGTATCACGAGGTGTCGAACCATTCCTCTCCTCTAACTTGTAATCCATTTCTTAAGTTGTTGTATGAAAAAACGGTTCGCCGTCAATTATCAATAAAGAATGCTCTTCATACTTATAAATTTGCTTGCGTCTCTCCGCCTTTATCCTTTTTTTTTTATTTTCACCAATGGTTCGGAGTCAAATGTCCGGCTCGACTTTACTTCCCCAGCTCGCCCTTAGGCGAGCCAGAAGTAGATCGCCGTTCGGAACTGCTCCCACAACCGTTGAACTACACCGATGGTTCGGAGTCCAACACTCGGCTCGACTTTACTTTCCTGGCTCGTCCTTAGGTGAGCCAGAAGTAGATCGCCGTTCAGAACTGCTCCCACAACCGTTGAACTACACCGATGGTTCGGAGTCCAACACTCGGCTCGACTTTACTTCCCCGGCTCGCCCTTAGGCGAGCCAGAAGTAGATCGCCGTTCGGAACTGCTCCCACAACCATTGAACTACACCAATGGTTCGGAGTCCAACACTCGGCTCGACTTTACTTCCCCAGTTCGCCCTTAGGCGAGCCAGAAGTAGATCGCCGTTCGGAACTGCTCCCACAACCGTTGAACTACACCGATGGTTCGGAGTCCAACACTAGGCTCGACTTTACTTCCCCGGCTCGCCCTTAGGCGAGCCAGAAGCAGATCGCCGTTCGGAACTGCTCCCACAACCGTCGAGCAACGCTAACGCTGGTTCGGATTACATTGTTCGGATCGACCACGCCCATTCAAATCCTCGAGCCGAGCGGACGAAGGACCGACCCTTGTATATGGTGAAAATCCCTTCGAGGCAAAGTCATCGTTGGATCATCTCAGAATGCGTGCTAGAGCGTGATGAACAAACCTGACCATGCCACGTGTCCACAAAACGACAAGATAGTGTTTTCTTGGAACTTGTGCCTCCCTTCCTGTGATCCGCGCCCTGATCAAGATCCACCATCCAAATCAGGCCACGTGGCCGCAGCTTCGAAACAGCTACACCTCCGCCGAGGCACCGAGCCGCACCGGAAGGTATCGAGCAAGAGTCAGAACCGCGGCTAAAGCGTGAGTTTCGTGGCCAAGGTGCTCGACGAAGCAAACACTCGCTTCTCGCGGTTCATTACAAGCCTACTCTAGCTAATGCAATTACAACACTACGACAAGCAAGCCAACTCCAATTTCATTAATATAACTTGGATAAATTTACAAAAAGATTACAACAAAAGACCGTTCGGAGGCCCAAAGACACAGTACGACCCGTTCACTACTTCCGCAGAAGGGGGACACTCCGGTTCAGGGACACCTTAGGTCGGCGCTTCTTGACCCCCGAGCTCGTCTCTAAGCAGACGAATCGAGACGCCCCCTCGTCGCTGACCCTAACGGTCGCTCCAACCGAAGCACCACTTGAAGATACTGCTACTCCACTTTGGGCGTCGGCTGCTGTCCGACCTATGATGGGGGTTCGGCTCGCGAGTTGATAGAACGTGATCCCTCGGTCGATCTCTTCACGAGTACACGAAGTACTCCGAACATTAGCCCTCACCGGCTGAGGTTTAAGCCGAGCAACCTCTTCCTCCAGTTCAACGATCCTGTCTTTCAGTGTGTCGTCCCTCACAATTACCTTGAACCGAGGAAGCTTCGCTGAACCAGGGTACTCGGCGCTATCAGATATGACACAGCGCAAATGGGTCACCTCGATACTCTTGTCGACCGTTACCCTTTGCATCTGTTCTACCCTCCTTGCCAAATCGTCTCGCTCGACTAAAGCCCGGGCCAACTCTTCCTCCTTCGCAGAGAGTTCGGCCTCGACTATCTGCAGATGGTGCAATTCGGCCGACAACTCGCTGTTTCTCTTCTCTACGTTATGGAGTATTTTCCTCGTCAGATGGGCCTCGCCCTCGAGGCAATCCTCCCGGGACTGTTGAAACAACTCCGCACGGCGCCGAGCTGCTGCGGTGATACGAGTTTGCTCGGCGATCTGAAATAAAAGAAGGACAACATTGAAGAACTACGTGACCAAACCAAACACTTAGACAAGTTCAAAACCAAAACAATCTTTTTCATTCATCATAAAAGCGGTGGCCAGTCCGCAAAAGGTGTTACATTGTTTTTTAAAAAAAAAGAGAGAACAAAAACTACAAAAAGTTACGAGGGGATCAGGGGTCCACCTGCGTCGCCGCTTCGACCACAGGCGCGTCGCCAGATGGCCCCTCGTTTCTCCCCTCGACCTGGGGGACTGCCACAGAAGGGTCGGCCTCCACCTCCTTGTCGTCGCCTTCACCCTCGTCATCCTCGCCTTCCACCTCCTCGCTGCCCGAGGGTGACCCCGGCCACAGCCTGTAGCCGACCCGCTCGAAGCCGGGGACACGCTCCTGAACATGGTCGAGCGCCCTCTAATAGGACATCTCCATGTTCTTGGCCATGTGCTTCTTCGTCTCAGCCTCGGCCTCGGCCTCGACCTCGGCCCTAATCTTTGCGGCCAGGGCCTCCTTCTCCGCCTTCAGGTCGGCCAGAGACTTCGCCGACGCAGCCAGCTCCTCGGCAGCCTTCGCGGCCTTGGCAGACTCCGCATCAAGTCGCCCCTTGGCTCTTTCCAGGTCCACCACAAGATCGGCAACCCGGACTTCCAAGGCCTCGACTCGCCTCTGTTCGGCCTCGAGTTGCCAAACAGCCTTGACCTTCTCCGCCCTGTCTTTGTCGCTGGCGGCCTTCAGCTCTTTCTCCTGCTCGGCGAACGTCTCAAGGAGATGGCCGAAGTGACAGGTGGCCTGTAAAGACAATGGTAAGCGCAAGATACAGGCCGAGCGGTAAACTTGAAGAAATCCACAATGAAAAACTTACCGATACGAGCGACCGGGCCACTTCGTAGGTGTCGTCGCCGACCGTCCCCGCCTTCAACGCGGCTCTATCCTTCGGGGTCGCCAAGTGCTTGACGACCTGCACCGACATTTGCGAGTTCCCGAGGAATCCGTCGTGATTCTTCACTCGCCAGTTCGGTACGAACAGCTATTTGTGCTGCTCGGTCAGGATCTCCTCGGCGGCATCGGTCAAGTTCGGAGCCTCAAGCGACAACGCCGCGTTAACATCGAAGGCCCCATCAACCGGGGCCGAGGCCACAGGCGCCGAGGGCTCCTCGGAAACAACCACCGTTGAAGGCCTCTTGGTGGTCGGAGGAGGCGGAGTGGTAGTCGAAGCGACCTTGGGCTGCAGAGCTGACGAGGCAGCCGCGGTCGGCCTCTTCCTCTTCCTGCCACCGACCAATTTGGACCTATCGGCCATCATGGCATTGAAGTCTATCTTCATTGCTTCTGCATCAAACGAAACAAAAACTGAGTCAGTAAGACGAGCTAAAGACTTGGAAGAAAAACAAAAATAAACGAGATGTCAGGAGCATACTCGGGTCGATGGGGCTAAGGCCGGACCCGAACAGCACCTCTTCCGTCAACTCCCTCCAACTCAACAAGGGGAGGGCCATGATCTTCCTCGCCACCTCCTCCTCGGCCGCAGACAGTACGGGGTCGGCTCTCGCAAAACTGGGCACCTCCGGCTTCCACCGGGTCGGAATTTGCAATATTGGTTCCCCCCTTAATATAAAGAATTTTTCCTTCCAGCCTTTGATCGAGTCTGGGTTTTCTATGATCCGAACGCCCTTCCTCGGCCCCAAGTAGTAGCAGTGCTCGGTCCTGTGCATCCGGTTTATTCGATATAGGCCTCGGAAGACTGTCAGATCCGGCTCGACTCCTGCGTTCCGGCACTGGAGCAGGAAGGCGTTCACAAGACGCCATGTGTTCGGCATGAACTGGGTCGGCACGAGGCAGAACCATCCGAGGAGCTGAAGGATGAAAGGGTGCAGCGGAAAACGTAGTCCGGCGTTCAAAGAGTCGAAGTCAAACATGCACATATCCGACGACGACAGCTTGGAATTTGCTCGCATCCCAGTGCCGGGGACCATCAGCTTGTACTCCGGAGGGATGGCGAATCCCTTTCTGATCCGAAGGAGATCCCTCTCGGATAGCACCGAAGCAATCTCGCCGGCTTCGATAGGAAGAGCCGGGTTGGGTTCTTCGTAAACTTTCGACTGATAGTAGATCGCTTTCTCCAAGAGGTCGCCCTTGTACCGCCTGACCCCCGAATGCCCGGACAATACAGAAGGATATCATCCCATCTCGGGGGCTTGCTTCGGGTTTTCCACGATCTCCTCGACCACGGGAGATTGGGCCGCCACCCTCCTCTTCTTCTTCTCCTTCCTCGCTTCGGTCGCAGACGGCTCGGCGACCTGTTTCCCCTTTCTTCGGATCTCCGCCCTTCTCCTCTCCTCGGCGCCATCATCGCCCGAAGACGAGGCCCCACTCCCCGAGTTCACTCTTGACATCTCTAAAAAAAAGCTAAGGCTAGTAGACTGACCTTTGAAGTGACGTTCACGGTCTGAATGTTCGCTGGAAATCGCCTGGCCCACGCGACAGTTAGCATAAACGCCTTGAAGCGAAAATCACCACTAGCGGAGAGCAGAGAGTAAAAGTGAAATCTTAAGAGTGAAAAGTGAAGAATGAGCTTGGGGGTGGGGGAATGATCTTTCATAACCCCAAAAGCGAGTTTAGGCTGCCTTGGGAATATAAAAAGCCCATTAAGAAGCCAAAAACGCCAAAGCGGAATGTTACGACGTTTCAGTTTCAACGACAGAGAATCCTCAAATCACCAAGTCCGCGACTCGGCCACCGTTACGCCTAACCGAACTACCGAACAGCTCGACTGGACGACCCAGCCACCGAGTCCCTTCAAAACAGCTCCAAGCTACTAAGCCTCCACCCCTCGGCAGACGTCACCGATCTTTCGAGCCGAGAGGACGAGGAACCGACCCTCGTATATGGAGAAAAATCCTTCCGAGGCGAAATTACCGTCGGATCTCTCCAAAATTCGTGTCAGAATTCGATGGACGATTCAGATTGCGCCACGCCCACAAAACGACAAGATAACGTTTTCTCGTGATCTGAACCCCATCCTCATGATTCGCACCATGATGGACACACCAGATCCGACCACGTGCACCTTCCGAACGGCCTGCTTAACCGAGCTACGGAACAGCTTGGCCGAGAAGCCCAGCTACTGGGCTCGGAAAAGTGAAACCAATAAAAGACATCCTTCATAATCTCCAACTCAATGCCTCGGAGGATGGTACTGAGTTTCCGAGCCGAGAGGACGAGGAACCGACCCTCGTATATGGCGAAAAAACTCGCCGACCTACCTCAACCGTTGGATCTTGTCAAGAAGCGCGCTCGTCATGATGGACAGTCCAGATCTCGCCACATCCACTAAACGACAAGATAGTTTTTTTGGGGATCCGCACTGGGATGGACGCTCAGGATCACGCCACGTACCTCGGCTGATTCCGAGCTACATGCGCTGAGCTGAGTGGGCGAAGAACCGACCCTCGCATCTGACAAGATACCCGTCCGAGCCGAGGGGACGAGGAACCGACCCTCGTATATCGCGGAAAAATGCACCGACCATCCTCAGTCGTTGGATCTTGTCGAAAAGCACGCTCGCTATGATGAACGGCCCAGATTTCGCCACGTACCTCGACAAATTCCGAACCGAGGGGATGAGGAACGGACCCTCGTATACGGCGAAGCATCCGGCCGAACCGAGGGGACGAGGAACTGACCCTCGTATCTGACAAGATACAAGGCCGAGCCGAGGGGACGAGGAACCGACCCTCGTATATGGCAAAAAAACACGCCGACCCATATCAGCCATTGGATCTTGTCAAAAAGCGCGCTCGTCATGATGGACGGCCCAGATCTTGCCACGTCCACTAAACGACAAGATAGCTTTTTTGGGGATCTGCACTGAAATGAACGGCCCAGATGATGCCACGTACCTCGGAGTGTTCCGAGCCGAAGAGCCGATCTTCCGAGCCGAGGAGCCGACCCTCGTATATGACGAAAAAGCCTGTCGAGGAACAGGGATCGTCTGATCACTCAGAAATTCGCGCTCCGTACTGATCAAGGGTCCAGATTGCGCCACGTCATAAATCGGTATTTAAAAATCGATTTTTATTTATTTAAATCGTTTTATTTATTTAAAAATTGCGAAAAATTGCTAAAAATTCGGGAAAATTAACTAAAAATTCTAGAAAATAATTAAAAATTCGGGGGGATATTTTTGATCCCCTGAACGAACAATTATTGCCTAGAATGTACTGTTAAGCCCCCCGAACGATTAGTTAACACATCGCAAAATTAAATAAATAGCCCGAAAAAATAGATAAAGACCGTCAAATACTCGATACGGCTACAGAACAGCATATGGCTTCAAAAAATTACCTTACTACCCACTTCGAGATTCAAAATCCTCCATTC